>APFE031046669.1:0-10893 GCA_000404065.3 Pinus taeda | reverse complement strand
TTAGAACTCATGAGGGTCATTATGAATTTTTGGTCTTGCCTTTTGGCCTTACCAATGTACCTTCAACATTTCAAGGTTTGATGAATTCAATTTTCAAACCATTCCTTAGAAAATTTGTGTTAGTACTTTTTTTTGATATACTAATCTATAACAAGTCTTGGGATTATCATGTGGAACATATTGACAATGTGCTACAACTATTGGAGGAGAAACAATTATATGCAAAACATCCAAATGTTTCTTTGGAGTACAAGAGGTGGAATATATGGGTCATATTGTATCTCATGAAGGATTTAAGGTAGACCCTAGCAAAATTAAAGCCATTAAGGAATGGAAAATCCCCACATCCATAAAGCATCTGCGAGGATTTCTTGGGTTGACAGGGTATTGTCGCAAGTTTGTTAAGAATTATGGGAGAATTGCAGCATCTCTAACAACATTATTGAAGAAAGATGCATTTTCATGGACTTCAGAAGCAACAAAGGCCTTCAAACATCTTAAAGAGGCAATGTGCCAAGCACCGGTCTTAGCTACACCGGACTTCACAAAAACCTTCATTGTGGAATGTGATGCTTCAGGAAATCAAATTGGTGTTGTTTTAATTCAAGATGAAAGACCCGTTGCTTTTGAAAGTTTTCCAATCAAGGGAAAGTTTTTACACAAAGCTATTTATGAGAAGGAAATGTTGGCAATACTCCATGTACTCAAGAAATGGCGACCCTACCTAATGGGAAGGCACTTGAAGGTAAAAATAGATCATGATAGCCTTAAATACCTTTTAGAACAAAGATTATCCACTTAAGAGCAAAAAAAGTGGGTCACAAAGATGCTGGGTTATGACTTTGAAATCATCTACAAAAAAGGGAAGCAAAATGTGGTGGCAGATGCAATCTCAAGAAAGGATGAGGATGTGGAAGCATTGGTGTACGCCATTTCTATTATCCAACCATATTGGATAAATGAAGCAAGGGAGGAATGGAAGAATGACGAAGAAGTGTGGGCACTTATTCGAAAGTTACAACAAGATTCTAGTACGTCTGATACATTTAGCCGGAAAAAATATTCTTTATGGTACAAAGATCGCTTATACCTCTATAAGAATTCCCAACTAAAACAAAATATTCTTATGGAATTGCACACTTCTCCCTTAGGAGGGCACTCAGGATTTCTAAAAACTTACCACAAGGTTAAGAAGGAATTTTTTCGGGATGGCCTTAAATTGGATATTCAGAAATTTGTTGCGGGACTTTTGGTTTGCCAAAAAAATAAAGTTGAAACAATTAAGAGACTGGGTCTATTACAACCTTTATCCATTCCAAGCCAACATTGGGAGGAGGTTTCAATGGATTTTATCACAAGTTTACCCAAGTTTGAGGGAAAGAGTGGCATCATGGTGGTAGTTGATAGACTTACTAAGTATGCACACTTTTGTGCATTATCACATCCATTTAAAGCCAATACAATATCTACTGCATTTATGGAAACACTTCAAAATCTACATGGAAACCCAAAGATTATTAAGATTATTGTAAGTGAAAAAGAACCCATTTTTACTAGAAATTTTTGGACATAATTATTTTCTTGTCTTGGTACTTAGTTAGCTCATAGCTCATCTTATCATCCTCAATCTGATGGGAAAACTGAAATAGTAAACAAATGTTTGGAAGGATATCTTTGTTGCTTTGTATCTGATAAGGAGACACAATGGGTCAAATGGTTGCCTCTGGCTGAATGGTGGTATAACACTTCCTTCCATACTGCAACAAAAATGACCCCATTTATGGCACTTTATGGGTATCAGCCACCATCCATCACATCATATTTAAGAGAAAATTCTAAGGTTCAAGCAGTGGAACATCACATCGAACATCAACAACAAGTCCTACAACTCTTAAAGGATAACCTCATGTTGGCACATAATAGAATGAAACAACAGGGAGATCAACATCGCAGCGAATGAAGTTTTGATGTAGGTGATTGGGTATTCCGATGACTACAACCATATAAGAAAATATCCCTCAAGCAAGCTAAGAATGATAATAAATTATCACTAAAGTATTATTGTCCATACAAAGTGTTGCAAAATATTGGTACTATGGCATACAAATTAGAGCTTCCTACAGCTTCTTAATTGCACCCAGTTTTCCATGTTTCATGTTTAAAGAAGGTTATAGGCAACAAGCTCCCAGTTCAAACAATATTGCGAGAACTTGATGAGGAAGGAAAAATTATATTGGAATCGGAAGCAGTCACAAAAACAGGAACTCGACAACTACGAAACCTATCAATTGAAGAGTATCTTATCAAGTGGAAGAACTTATCCACTAAAGATTCTACATGGGAGGATGAAAATTTTATACAGAAGCATCCAGAACTACTCAAGCATTGAGGAGAACACTTTTCTGAAGGAGAGGGGCATGTTGGGTCCCTATAATACTAGTGATTACCCCATTAATATTGTAGTTGTATCCCTTATTAATATTGTTGTTCCCCTATTGTTATTACTGTGCACCATAGTATCCCTGTATTGTTATTTTTGTGGCTTTATATTATTATTGTTAGGTCGGATGGGTTATATTGTGACTTCTTAGACCCCTATATATAGAAAGGAGGTTTTTTCATTTGAATCGTCAAGGAATTGTTCATTCATGTAATGTAAAGTAGGTTTCCCCCTCGAAGAGGCTAAATTCTAAGGCATTGATCTATCTTTTCTTGAGCTGGTTTCATAACAATATCTCTCTCTATCTCTTGCTCACTCCCTTTCTACTTCCTCCTCCCTTCCCCTGTGTCTCCTCTCTATTTCCATCCCCCCTCTCTCTTTCTCTTCCTTGCTTTTGCTATCTTCCTCTCTCATTTTCTCCCAATCTTGCTCTTTCTTACTCTCATTAATATCAATGTTAGTAGTAATACTAACATTAATGATAATACTAATATTAATATATATTATATTTACTAATATAAAAAAATATATGTTCTTATTTATATTACTTATATTCGTAAATTATGGTTGTATATATTAGTTAATAATCAAACTATTAATACTTCATGTGGCTTAACACATTAATAAATGATTAATTACAACCTACAATAATTGTTAAGGTTTAACAAGATTGAAAATGATGAATTATAATTAATTAAAGTTAACCATTAATGATTATGTTATCCACATTAACAATTTGAGCTAGTTAACAAAATATATCAAACTATTACGTTTAAAAATATTATTACATAAATAATTATTATATATTATTATTAAGAATATATTAACCTTATTATTAATAACATTAATGTTAATATTTGTATTGTCAATATTATATTTAATTATTATTATTGTTAATGTCTAAAATATAACTATTATGAACATTATTTATGAATATTAATGATAATACATAAATATTGTTAATTAACTTTTATTAATGTTAATATTATAGATTAAGTGTTATTAATATTAGAAGTATTTCTAATAATGTATAATTTTCAATGATCGGGGTATCTCATGTAACACAAGTATCTCCCTCCTACACTCACATACCCAGGTGTGTTCTTCCCTTACTATAGGTTCTCATTAAATTCTTAGGGTTCATGGTTTAGGGATTATGGTTTAGGTTTTAGGGATTATAGTTTAAAGTTTATAACACTTTATTAAATTGTTTTAAAAAATAGTTAAATAAAAGTTACAAAATGCTTTTCGAAATGTTATAAAAGGCTTAGGGTTTAGTTTTTATGGTTTAGGGTTTATAACACCTTAGTAAATTATGTTGATAAAAACTTGAGTAAAAGTTACAAAACTATTTTTAGAATTCTATAAAATGCTTAGGGTTTAGGGTTTATAAGACATTAGTAAATTCTTATAACAAATACTTAAATAAATTGCTCACCGTTTCGGGTTAAGATTCTAGGGTTTATAAGACTTTAGTAAATCATTTAAACAAAAGTTAGAGTTTTTTTTAAGATGTTATAAAATGCTTATGATTTAGGGTTTAGGGTTTATGGTTTATGGTTTTGTGTTTACAGTTTAGGGTTTGGGGTTTATAACACTTTAGTAAATGATTTTAATAAACACTTAAATAGAAGTTACATTATTTTTTTTGAATGATATAAAATTATTAGGGTTTAGCATTTAGGGTTTAGGGTTTAGGGTTTAGAGTTTAGGGTTTACTATTTGTGCTTTATAATTTAGGGTTGAGGGTTTATAACACTTTATTAAATTGTTTTAAAAAACAATTAAATCGAAGTTACTAATGATTTTTGAAATGTTATAAAAGGCTTAGGGTTTAGGGTTTAATGTTCACGGTTTGGAGTTTAGGGTTTAGGGTCTCGGGTTTAGAGGTTAGGTTTTAGGGTTTATAAGACTTTAGTAAATTCTTTTAATAAACACTTAAATAAATGTTTCAAAATGCATTTTAAAATGTTATAAAAATGATTAGGTTTTAGGGTTTAAGGTTTGGGATTTAGGGTTTAGGGTTTAAGGTTTGGGGTTTTGGGTTTAGGTTTAGGGTTTAGCATTTAGGGTCTACAACATTTTCGTAAATGCATTTAATAAACACTTAAATAAAAGTTACAAAATAATTTTTAAAGTGTTATAAAATCGTTAGGGTTTAGGGTTTATAGTTTGGGGTTTAGGGTTTAGGGATTAGGGCTTAGGTTTTGGGGTTTAGGGTTTATTTTTTTGTGTTTAGGGATTATGGTTTTGTGTTTATGGATTAGGTTTTATAACACTTTAGAAAATTGTTTTAATAAACACTTAAATAAAAGTTGCAAAATTCTTCTTAAACTGTTATAAAATTATTAGGGTTTATGGTTTAGGGTTTAGGGTTTAGGTTTTGGGCTTTCGGTTTTAAGGTGAATGGTTTAAGGTTTATAAACATTTATTATATTCTTTTAATAAACACTTAAATAAAAGTTGCAAAATGATTTTAAAAATGTTATAAAATGCCTACGGTTTAGGGTTTAGTTTATAGGATTTAGGGTTTAGAGTTTCTATTAATTTATTAAGAGCTTCTAATAAACACTTAAAAAAGGTTACAAAAAACTTTTTAAAATGTTATTAAATGATTAGGGATTAGGGTTTAGGGTTTGGGGTTTAGGATTTAGAGTTTAGGGTTTAGGTTTTATAACATCTTAGTAAATTCTTTTAATAAGCACTTCAATAAAAGTTACAAAATTATTTTTAATAGATCATAAAATGCTTAGGTTTTAGGGTTTAGGGTTTCGGGTTTTGGTTTTATGGTTTAGTGTTTAGGTTTTACTGTTTAGCATTTATATCACTTTAGTACAATATTTTAAATAAACACTTAAGTAAAAGTTACAGAACGCTTGTTAAAATGTTATAAAATGCTTAGGTTTTAGGGATTAGGATTTAAAATTATATAAAATGCTCATGGTTTAGGGCTTAGGGTTTATAACACTTTAGTAAATTCTTTTAATTAACACTTAAAAAAATTAATAAAACACTTTTTAAAGTATTATAAAATACTTAGGGTTTAGAGTTTAGGCTTTAGGGATTTCGGTTTTGGGTTTAAAATGTTATAAAATGCTTACAATTTAGGATTTATGGTTTAGGGTTTAGGGATCACAAGACTTTAGTAAATTATTTTTATAAACACTTAAAAAATATACAAAGCACTTTTCAAAATGTTATAAAATGCTTAGTGTTTAGGGTTTATGGTTTTGGTCTTATAACACTTCAATAAATTCTTTTAATAAACACATAAAAAAAGGTTGCAAATGTTATAAAATTCTTAGGCTTTAGAGTTTAGGGTTTGGGGTTTATAAAACTTTAGTAAATCCTTGTAATAAACACTTACAAAAAAGTTACAAAACACTTGCTAAAAAGTTATAAAATGCCTAGGGTTTAGGTTTGAGGGACACTTTAGTAAATTCTTTTAATAAACACGTTAAAAAAAGTTACAAAACTCTTATTAAAATTTTATAGAATTCTTAGTGTGTAGGTTTTATGGGTTTATGGTTTATAACACTTGTAAATGCTTTTAATAAACACTTAAAAAAAGTTACAAAAGGCTTATTAAAATGTTATAAAATGTTTAGGGTTTAGGGCTTTAAAATGTTACAAAACACTTGCCAAATTGTAATAAAGTGCTAGGGTTTAGAGTTTATAACGATTTAGTAAATTCTTTAAATAAACACTTAAAAAAATAGTTACAAACGCTCATTAAAATGTTATAAAATACTTAGTGTTTAGGGTTTGGGGTTTAAAATGTTATAAATTGCTTATGGTTTAGGGTTTAGAGTTTAGGTTGTGGGTGTGGGTATTAGGGTTTAGGGTTTATGGTTTATAATGCTTTAATAAATTCTTTTAATAAACACTTATTAAAAAAACTAAAAAAATGGTTTTCAGGGTTTAAGGTTCTTTGGGGGTTTTAGGGTTTAGGGTTTTTACGGTTTATTGTTTATGGCTTTTTAGCGCTTAAGGTTTTTTATGGTTTATGGTTTTTTAGGGTTTTTAGGGTTTAGTGTTTTTTCTAGTTTAGGGTTTGGGGTTTAAGGTTAAGGGTTTAGGGATTAGGGGTTTAGGGTTTATAGAACTTAAGTAAATGGTTTTAGTAAACACTTATGTAAAAGTTACAAAACAATTTTTAAAACGTTATAAAATCCTTAGGTTTTAGGGTTTGGGGTAGGGATTAGGCTTTAGGGTTTAGTTTTAGGGTTTTAGGTTTTAGGTTTAGGCTTCAGGGTTTATGGTTTAGGATTTATAATAATAAAGTCACACAACACTTTTTAAAATATTAGAAGAAAATAGTGTTTAGGGTTTAGTGTTTAAGGTCTAGGATTTATAATACTCTAGTAAATTCTCTTAATAAACACTTAAGTAAAAGTTTAAAATGCTTTTAAAATGTTATAAAATTATTAGGGTTTAGGTTTTAGGGTTTGGGGGTTTAGGGTTTATGGTTTAAGGTTTATAAAACTTTAGTAAATGCTTTCAATAAACACTTAAATAAAAGTTACCAAAAACTTTTCAAAATGTTATAAAATAGTTAGCATTTTGGGTTTTGGGTTTAGGTCTTAGGGTTTATAGTTTCTAACACTTTAGAAAACGTTTTTGATAAACACTTTAGAAAAGGATTTTTTAAAATTTTATAAAATGATTAGTATTTAGGGTTTGGGGTTTTGGGTTAATTTTTTAGGATTTCAGGTTTATAAGGATTTAGTAAATTATTTTAATAAACACTTATATAAAAGTTAAAAACTCTTTTTAAAATGTTATAAAATGCTTAGGGTTTGGGGTTTGGCGTTTAATGTTTAGGGTCTATAAGGGTTCAGTAAATGATTTTAATAAAAACTTAAATAAAAGTCACAAAACACTTTTTAAAATTTTATAGAATGCTTAGAGTTTAGGATTTAAGGTTTGGGGATTAGGGTTTCAAGTTTGGGGCTTAGATTTTAGGGATTAGTGTTTAGGGTTTATAATGATTTAGTAAATTATTTTAATAAACACTGTAATAACAATTACAAAATGATTTTTAAAATTTTATAAAATGATTAGGGTTTAGGGTTTAGTGTTTAGCGTTTAGGGTTTGGGGTTTAGGGTTAAGGTTGGTTTAGCGTTTAGTGTTTATGGTTTATAATATTTTAGTAAATGGTTTTATTCAAGGCTTAAACAAAAGTTACAAAATTCTTATTAAAATGCTATAAATGCTTAATCTTTAGTGTTTACAGTTTGGCCTTTGGGATTTAGGGTCTACGATTTATAAGACCTTAGTAAAATCTTTTAATAAATACATAAATAAAAGTTCCAAAATGTTTTTTAAACTATTATAAAATGTTTAGGGTTTAGTGCTTTGGGTTTTGATTTTGGGTTTTAGGTTTAAGGTTTATGGTTTAGTTTTTAGTGTTTATAACACTTTAGTAGATCCTTTTAATAAACACTTAAATAAAAGTTACAAAAAGGTTTTTAAAATTTTATAAAATGCTTAGGCTTTAGGGTTTAGGGTTTCAGGTTTAGTGTTTAGGGCTTAGGGTTTATAACACTTGAGTAAATGCTTTTAATAAACACTTAAATAATAGTTACAGGCTGCTTTTTAAAATGTTATAAAATGATTAGTGTTTATGGTTTAGAGTTAAGGGTTTGAGGTTTATTTTATGGGTTTTAGGGTTTAGGGTTTATAACATTTTCGTAAAATCTTTTAATAAAAATTTAAATAAAATTTACAAAACGCTTTTAAAAATCTTATAAAATGCTTAGCATTTATGCTTTATGGTTTGGGATTTAGTGTTTATGGTTTACAGTTTACGATTTACGGTTTATGGTAGAGTGTTTAAGGCTTATAAAATGCTTAGGGTTTAGGGTTTAGGGTTTAAGGTTTAGATTTTAAGGTTTGTAACGCTTTAGTAAATACTTTTAATAAACACTTAAACAAAAGTTATAGAACACTTTTTAAAATGTTATAAAATGGTTAGGGTATAGAGTTTAGGATGTAGGGCTTAGGGTTTAGGGTTTATGGGTTAGAACACGTTAGTAAATTCTTTTAATAAAAACTTAAATAAAAGTTACAAAACCTCTTTTAAAATGATATAGAATGTTGAAGATTTAGGGTTCGGGTTTCAAGGTTTAGGTTTTAAGTCTAGGGTTTAGGGTTTACAGTTTAGGGTTGATGGATTATAAAACTTTAGTAAATGATATTAATAAAAATTTAAATAAAAGTTAAAAAACACTCTTTAAAATGTTAGTAGGGCTTATGTTTACATTTTAGAATTTAGGGTTAGGGGTTTATGGTTTAGAGTTTAGTGTTCAGGGTTTATATCATTTTAGTAAATGTTTTTAGTAAACACTTAAATAAAAGTTACAAAACATTTTTAAAATTTATATAAAATGCTTAGGGTTTAGGGTTTAGAATTTAGGGTTTAGGATTTAAGGTTTGGGGTTTAGAGTTAAGTTTTTTCATTTTAGGCTTTATGGATTAGGGTTTACAATTTAGGGTTTATAACACTTTATAACACTTTATAGGGTTTATAACTTAGGGTTTAAGTTTTAAGATTTTCGGTTTATGGTTTAGGGTTTGGGGTTTATGGTTCATGGTTTTGGGTTTATAACACCTTAGTAATTGTTTTAATAAACACTTCAATAAAGTTACAAAACACTTTTCAAAATGTTATAAAATTATTAGGGTTTAATGTTTAGGATTTGAGGTTTAGGGTTTATGGTTTAGGGTTTGGGGTTTAGGGTTTAGGGTTTAGGGTTTATGGTTTAGCGTGTAGGGATGACCACCCCACCTTAAGGGGATATCCTTTGCTACATATTACACATAATGCATTCATCCTGTGGAGCCTCGAGGAGTTATGTAGAAAGGTAAATAGAAGGGAAAAGGTTTATGAAGAAGGGTGGAAAAACAAAGGTCGGGGTATCTCATGTACCACAATCCCCCCCCCGCCCACAGTTACATACCCACATGTGGTCTTCGCTTATTATAGATACTAATAAAATTATTAGGGTTTATGGTTTAGGGATTAGGGTGTGGGTTTAGGGTTTAGGATTTAGCATTTATAACATTTTAGTAAATTATTTTAATAAGAACTTAAATAAAAGTTACAAATAATTTTTAAAATTTGATAAAATTCTTAGGCTTCAACATTTAAGGTTTAGGGTTTATAACACTTTATTAAATGTTTCTAATATACGCCTAAATAAAAGTTACAAAACACTCTTTAAAATGTTATAAATAAACTAGGTTTTAGGTTTTAGGGATTAGGGTTTAAAGTTTATAACACTTTAGTAAATTCTTTTAATAAACACATAAAATATGTTACTAAACACTTTTTAAAATGTTATGAAATACTTAGTGTTTTGGTTTTAGGGTATAAGGTATATGGTTTAGGGTTTGGGGTTTACTGTTTAGGGTTTATAACACTTTAGTAAATTGTTTTAATAAACACTTAAATAAAAGTTACAAAACACTTTTTGAAATGTTATAAAAGGCTTAGGGTTTAGTGTTTAGTGTTTAGGTTTTTGGGTTTAGGGTTTAGTTTTTATGGTTTAGGCTTTATAACACCTTAGTAAATTAATCTAATAAAAACTTAAGTAAAAGTTACAAAACTATTTTTAGAATGTTATAAAATACCTAGGGATTAGGGTTTATAAGACTTTAGTGAATTCTTATAATAAACACTTAAATAAAAGTTAAAAAAAAACTTTTTAAAATGTTATAAATTGCTTAGGGTTTAGGGTTAAGAGTCTAGGGTTCATAAGACTTTAGTAAATCCTCTTAATAAACAAGTAAATAAAAGTTAGAAATTTTTTTAAGATGTTATAAAATGTTTAGGGTTTAGACTTTAGGGTTTATGCTTTGGGGTTTGGTGTTTAGAGTTTAGGGTTTAGGGTTTACAACACTTTAGTAAATGATTTTAATAAACACTTAAATAGAAGTTACAATATTTTTTTTTAATTTTATAAAATTATTAAGGTTTAGGGTTTAGGGCTTAGGGTTTAGAGTTTAGGGTTTAGGGTTTAGGGTTTCAGGTTTAGAGTTTAGGGTATAGGGTTTAGGGTTTAGGGTTTGTGTTTTACAGTTGAGGGTTTATAACACTTCAGTAAATTCTTTTCATAAACATTTAGATAAAAAATTACAAAATGATTTTTAAAATCATATAAAATGCTTAGGGTTTAAGGATTAATGTTGATGGTTTGGGTTTAGGGTTTAAGGTTTAGGGTTTAGGGCTCATAGTTTATAATTTAGGGTTTAGGGGTTAGGGTTTAGAGGTTAGGGTTTAGGGTTTATGGGACTTTAGTAAATGATTTTAATAAAAACTTAAATAAAAGTTTCCAAATACTTTTTAAAATGTTATAAAATGGTTAGGGTTTAGCATTTGGGATTTAAGGTTTAGCGTTTAGAGTTTAGGTTTTAATGTTTGAGGTTTGGGTTTAGGTTTAGGGTTTAG
>APFE031046666.1:68406-100007 GCA_000404065.3 Pinus taeda | reverse complement strand
GGGTCCTAGCTTGAGTTAAAAATCATATTTCATATCCATTATGGGGAAAATATTTTTAACAAAGGATAGATGCGAACATAATTTAAAACTATAGCAGAATTATTTCTCAAGCCTTTATCTGCTTTTCAAGTGAAAACTTCATTTTGGCCTATCTTTCAATCCAGGAGTCAGTTTTGGGCACAGGATATACCATTGAAAATATTCTTTTAAGCACTTTCTGATGAAAACATAGAATCTGATCTGATCCAAACATCGTCATGCAAAAAATCTCCTCAAATCCTAATATTTGGTGTCGTTTTGGAAATAACTTGCAAGATGAAATATTATTTACAACATCTCAAACATAATAATGATCAACTATAATCAAGCAATCCTATAAAAATTATAGGACCCTAATAGTGGCTCTAGCTAGGGATGGCACTCTCCTTGTGAGGTGTCAAGAACATTGTAGAATAGTGGCCTAATCTATTGGGTTGATCCCACAACCTGTTCTTTCATAAAATCCCTGTGACTGAAATTACTAAACTGAAATTAAAACCATTCTACACACTGAAAAGTGAAATCTAAAATACACACTGAACTAAAAACTATACTGCAAAATGAAACTAAAACTAACCATAGTGCTTGAAAAAAATGCTCAGAGTGCTGAGCTTATTTTCACATTGCTACCTACCCTATACTATTGAAAATTGAATCAACTTATACAAAAATTCCAATGTAGCAAGTCACAAAGATGACTACTAGTTTGAAGCTTGCATTCCATTTCTCCAAATAGAAAAATAACCTCAAAAAATGGAAACTCAAAATCCTGACTAGAGCCTTATTTATAATCCATAACCAACACAGAATTCATTTTTGTTAAAGATTCCAACAGGTTTTCCAAAGCATCCTCAAAATCATGGAGAATTTCTCTTTGTTGTACTATGCCTGAAAATAACTTATCATATACTTCCTCAAAAATGTATCTATTGCTTTTTTAATTTTCTAGCATTGTGTTTTCAAGGGATTTAAGATTATAAATACTGTGTTTTTCATTTGTAAGATGTAAAACAACATGTTCTTCTTTGGCATCTCATTGAAACTCAATGATATAATTCTTTTGTATTGAAAAGGTGGTTGGAATAATTTGTCGACAATTATGTTCATCTTCATATGAATTTTCTTCAAAGCTGGCCTGTGCAGGTTCATTATGTACATTGTCCATACATACTTCTTCGGAAATCTAAACTTGATAATCTTCTCTTTGAAATAAAATTTCAGAAAGTGAAAATTTAGAAGAAAAAATTGAAAGACAATCCTCATCTATATCATGATCAAATAAAAATTTGCAAGGTTGATGTAAAGTATTAAGTACTGGTTCCCAGGAGACTATATGATCTTCACTCTCATGGTTACTTAATAACTATGATTTTTGAATAAAGGAGTCTCTAATGTAACACAAAACAAGGTCATCCTCTATATAAGAAGGTGGTTGCCCCGTCGTGCTCGTTTCAACTTGCTTTACTGCTTCACCAGTGATCTTATATTTTTCTTTCAACTCTTAAAATGTAGCATAACATAGAGGTAAAGAGTTATCATGACTTTCTTTCAACACCTTAAATGTGTCATAACATAGGGGTAAAGAGTCACCATCAGCATAATTTCCATTGTTTTCTTGATGTTCAATGTCTAAAATATATGTATGCTCATATGTTTCAATATTTTCATCCTGTTTTTCATCATTGTCATAAGTAACACACACATGGTGACTATTTTCCTTAACTTTCTAAAATTTAACATCCTCTTGGTCATAACCTTCCACTAGTTGTGTTCCTAAACTTCTTTCAAATGAATCCACAAAACAACCAGTTTCTACCTTTTGGTGATGTGACCCAACAATCTCTCCTTCTTGTTCCATGTCTGCTTGAAAAGGAGGTATATTTTGATGTCCACTAACAACAGTTTTATCTTGCAAAATAAATGGGTTCGTAAACCTTTCCATGGTTTTCATTAATGTCTCTAACTTAAGGTTTAATAAAGGGAGAAACTCCTATTTAATTACTTTCCTTTTTTCAACTTCCGTTCTGGATATTTTGATCAATAGGTTCATTTCCACATCAAACACACTTTTTTCATGCCCTCAAAAGTGGAAGTGTATCTTTCTATGAGATAATAGGAAATATCAGCGTCAAAACCATCCAAATAATGAAGCATAGCCATTCTTGGGGGAGGCTTTATATCAGTGGGTATGGAATCATAAACACTATTGAATCTGGTTGAGAAATCTTGGATTCTCTCATCAAACTTCCTTTTTAGATTCCAATGCTCTTCCATAATCTGAAAAGGGTACCTTTTAACCTCCCACTATTAAGGAAAATGCTTTGAAACTATTGGAAACCAGGAATACTTGTGGTTGTCAAACTTCTATACCATTTCCTAGCTTTTCTTGAAAGGCTTTGAGAAAACTACCTCAATTTGACATCTTCATGATCAACTTCCTCCAAGTCAATGAAATCAATGATTTTGTTTACATGTTTCCTTACTGTGATATCACTTGTACCATCAAACTGAGGTAGCCTCTGATCATAGTTCTTCAGTAGCTCATGCAAAGGGAATGACAGATTTAATGATGCATACCGACTATTGGTCATAACTGAGATCTGAGATGAATTTATACTAGATGGACTATGTTTGTTGTTTGGATCTTGTTTGAGACAACCCGTATTAAGATGAGATGCATTTGAAACATCAAGAGAAGGATATACATTCGCATAAAGGGGCTTATGTTCATATTCGTCATCTTGATTTGAATTTAATAGACCAAAGAAAATATTTAAGATACTCTGAGGGAAAGACAGAAGGCGATTGAAAAAACATAATACTTTATCCTGAAGTAAATTCAAGTCTAAATACCTGACTTTCACATGTTGTCTTCCCATCCTTGTGTTGACAAGGCCTATCCTTCTTGGAATTTGATTTGAAGTTTCTTGGAACATGGTCTGTGAAGCCATCGATTCTGGATACTTTCAAAGCGGAGTCGTTCGGTGAATGATACAACTTTCTTGTGTCTGATCACTATCCACCATCAGTAATCATATATGGAACTTGATACACATTTATGAGGAATATGAAATATTCAGTTCCACAATATAGTCGCCAGAATGTTAGCACTCTGTTATTTTCTGAGGTTGCAAAAGAAAATCGCAAAGGTAACCACAAACCTACTTTGGAAGTTGGAATCTAGCCCTGCCAGCTTTAGAGAGGGATCTCTCTATAAGATTTAACTTTGTTGTATTGAATATTAAGCTAGTTATGAAGTTTAAGGTTTGATTTGTATTTGGATGGTTGGTTGATAACTAGATTACCATTGGACTATGGAGTCTATTTCATAAATTACGGATCGTCAACGTTTACAGATAGATCTCATAGGGCAGGGTAGCCAAACTAATTGGATTCTTTTAGTTTATGAGATGGGGAAGGAAGAACAGATTAAGATTCACTTTAGATATAGAACATTGTTACCTGAATTCTATATTTAAATTTTAGTAGAAACATGGAAATTATTCAAAGCCAGGAGTAGAGTGTAGATTTAAACAAGTTGTGTCCTTTAATTATCTATTGAATAACTCAGATTTAGAAACAAATGTGTATGATAAAAGCATAAATATAAACTCATAGAATGATAGAGGCACTTCACCAACGACTTGACACAAGAATCCCATGAAATATATTTTTGTATTACTGGTAAATCTGTTAATGCTTCAACAATATACAATAGTGTTCTTTTGTATAAAAACCAACCTGTATTACTTAAAATGATAAAGTATTTATACAAATTTATTACAAAATATCTTCATCTAAAATATCAAGATTTGTTACGAATATCTGTACAAATATCTTGAAACAGAATTCAAGATTTTATTACAAAAGATAAAAAAAAACTAACCTATTTAAAAAATATCAGCTGGTTGATTGTTGATGTTTTTTCTATGAGTTATGGTAGTGACTAGGCCTTTAAGTGAGAAATATTGTTGTCATGTTGGCATATGTGTCTCACTGTCCCACTATTCCCACTGCATTCTGTTTGATGACTATTGTACTGAAAACATGAAGTTGTTCTTTGTTCCTTCACTGTTGTTTTTTATGTTAAAAGTGAGCCAGGGGGAATGATTGTTTCATACTATGAATGGATGTCAGGAGGGGCCATGTGGCAGCTCAGATTGGAGGCTGCAAGATGAAGTGGAGGTGGAGCTGGGTTTGAAAGTCAAAGGAATCTACTTTTCAGGGGGGTTCTACAACGATGTATGAGGGGGGGTTCGAAATATGGAGAGGAGACACATAGCCTTTGTTGTTGATTTTGGAAAGTTTGATATAGGCCATTGAGATAAGGATCTTTTATAAAAATGAAACCCTTTTTCTTATTGCAATCGTAGTAGAACCAACTCTTATACAATACATTTTGCAGTGCTTTTCCAAGGGAGCGGAGCTGAAAAATCCTTTAAATCCATTCTATAAAATATCGCATCCAGGTGGTAATTTCTACATCGCAATCCCAATGGGAGAGGATTTGTTTATATATACAGGATTCTCTGCAAATCCAGACATGAAAACGTTTTAAATTCACCATATAATATATCGCATCCAGTTGGGGCTTTCGACATCACAATCGCAATGAGGAAGGGAGTACACGGGAGTGAGGCCATAAACTTGGACTTGAAAACCATTTAGAATACAACTTATAATATATCGCATCCGAGGTGTGTTTACCAGAGACCCAGTGATGGAAATGTAACAAATTGTAACATATGAAATATCGAATCCAGCGGGACTTAACCACAAACTCGAACCCCCCGGATCCGAATCTTTTCAAAATCCAATTAATAATCCCAGCAGGTCCGAAAGGGAACCATGTATTGTATCACAATCACAACCAAGAGGAATACCTTGTGGGGGATGGGCTTAAAGTTGGTGTGATCGACAGGGACTTCATCGCAATCGATGGTAGGAGTGTTATCGCAATCGTCAGATGGGGAGGAATTTTGCGATATCTGTGAGTGGGACTTTGCGGGATGGTGTGATATGCGATAACCCGTTGTTGGTGGGTCAGGGCTGATTCTAAAAGTTATGTTGTAATACATTACAACATAATGTATTATAAAAGGTTTTGCGGTACGTTCAATGATATGGGGAACGACTAGAGTTAAAATGGAATAGGAATGTGAATAAGGTTTGGAAATTGAAATAATGGGTTAGGCTAGAGTTGGACTATTATCAAAGAATAAATGCGACTAGATTTTATATATCAAATGGATTTTTGGGACAAGGCTAGAGTTTATAATAAAATATGGAAATGTGGCTCTACTTGGGATTTATAACAAATGAAGCGATAATGAAATAAATCTGGAAATGGGGTGATGGTTATGTGGGTACTAGCTAGAGTTAAAAATCATATTTCATATCCATAATGGGGAAAATATTTTTAACAAAGGATAGATGCAAACATAATTTAAAATTGTAGCAAAAATAGTTCCCAAGCCTTTATCTACTTTTGAAGTCAAAATTTCATTCTGGCCTATCTCAGTCCAGGAGTCAGTTTTAGGCACAGGATATATCGTTGGAAAGATTATTTTAAGCACTTTCTGATGAAAACACCTAGAGTCTAATATGATCCAAACATTGTGATGCAAAAAAGCTCCTAAAATTCTAATACTTGGTGTCACGTTAGAAATATTTTGCAGGATGAAATATTATTTACAACATCTCAAACATAATAATTATCAGTTATAATCAAGCAATCCTATAAAAATCATAGGACCCTAACATGGGGAACCTCCTACTTATTTATTGTTGCAATTGCAAGAGAAATCCTAATGGAGTCCATTTTTTCCACATGTGCATATGTCTCATCATAATCAATCAAATGTACCTATTAAAATCCTTGGGTTACCAACCTAGCTTTATAATTTTTTATCATTCCATTTACTTCTTTTTTGGTTTTGTAGATCCATTTACAATGGACAAGATTTCAACCTGTCAGAAGTGGAACCAAATCCAAAGTGTGGTTTGAAGTGAACGAATTGTATTCCTTATTCCTTGTTGCTTCCTATTTGGGATTTCCTTCAACCTCTTCACAAGATTGAGGATCCGAAGCTAATATCATGTAGAAATGCATGAATATGCATGGATTCATAGTTGTAAGTGCATGTGAAGCTTCTTCTACTTGAGATCTTGTGGTAGGATCATCTAAGAGATCACTCATGAGGTGCCACTTTTATGTCAAATATGTGGGGAACATGAATCTTCTATTACCTACTCATTCCAAGGATTGTGGACTCCACATATCTCCACAATGGTATGATATTGTCCACTTTGGGCCTAAGCCCTCATGGATTTGCTTTTGGACTTACCCCAAAAGGCCTCATACCAATGGAGATATTTTTCCATCCTTATATACCCATGATCCTCCCCACTTCTAGTCAAGGTGGGACTTTGGTCGTATACCCAACAATCCTCCCCTCGAACAAAGGACCATCGACCCTCCCCTCAAACGATTATCCATCCGTCCACTCTCTACCAACCAGGATTCTCCACTCCAATGCGTTGGGAGCACACGCCTTACATGGAACACCACCTATCTCGAGAGCTTGCTCTATCCCAGGTCAACTCCTCTTCACCGTGTTGGGACCAAGACACGTCCATGAAGAATCTGGAGCACATCGCCTGTCTAACAGAGCTCATCCATGGATCCCATCGTGATATTACAGGGGCCCACCACCTTTGTTCGAGATTCCAAGGATTCATCCACTTGGCTAACTTCGGGGCATGGCTCTGATACCACTTGTAAGGACTCTGGACACCACATATCTCCACACTGGTATGATATTGTCCACTTTGGGCCTAAGCCCTCATGGATTTTCTTTTGGACTTACCCCAAAAGGCATCATACCAATGGAGATATTTGTCCATCCTTATATACCCATGATCCTCCCCACTTCTAGTCAAGGTGGGACTTTGGTCGTATACCCAACACTCATTAGGTTCAAAATTTTGATCTAAAGAGCATGAAGAATCATCATCTCAAAGATAAACATCTGGAAGTGGTAGAGTTTGTGTGTTGGGTTGTGTTATATTCTTTCCACGACTAGCCCACGTAGTTAACTAGGGGGTTAGAAGGGGGGCAGAGCCCCCACTTCGTTCCACTAATTGTGTAGTGGGGGGAGTTATAGGGGGTTTGAGGGGTGTAGACAGCCCCACTCTATGGGGTCCAGGGCAGTGCCCTGGAACATTTTGTTATTGGACCCTATATTAGGTTGGGTGAACCTACCTATGGTTTTGTGCATGATTTTTAGCACATGGTTTTGGACGCGATGGTTTTCAGTCCATGGTTTTGAATGCGATGGTTTTCGGTCCATGTTATTGGATGCTTAGACATGTATAAATATGTATTGTAACATTGAAAGGAACATAATGAAAAATCAAGCTGGTAGTCCTAGTTTTGGGATACAGGGTAAAATCTCTGTGTATATGTGTTATTCTCTCGCATTGTTTATTTTCTGTGTTTTAGAATTTGTATGCAGGTAATTACTGTATGGGGTTAAAACCTACATTTAGTATCAGAGTTGTTTTGGCTTCAAGGGGACGCCTTTTTTGCCGAGGGGTTTCACTCAGGCCTGTGGTAGACCCTGTTCAGTGGGAGATTTGTGGGATCGATTCTGGTGGTGAAAGAAGATGGTGAGAAGTGGAAAGATAAAGATCGAGAAATTTAATGGTCAGAGTTTTGAGTTGTGGAAACTCAAGATGGAGGATCTGTTGGTGGATAAACATCAGTGGATCGTGGTAGATCTGAGTACTAAACCAACGAGAGTGTCTGATGAAGAATGGAAGAAGTTGGATTGGAAGGCAAAGAGCGAAATACAATTGTGTGTCTCAGATTCAATATTGATGAATGTATCAGGGGAAGCTACAGTGAAGGATTTGTGGGAAAGGTTGGGACTTTGTACCAATCTAAGTCTCTGGTGAATAAATTGTTCCTACGGAAAAAGCTATATAACCTGAGGATGAAAGATGGAGACTCGGTGATAGAGAATCTGAATGCATTTAATACTATGGTAAGTCAGTTGTTTTCTGTTGATATTAAAATTTTAGATGAAGATAAGTGCATTAGTTTGTTGTGTTCTCTACCAGATTCATGGGATAGTCTGGTTATTGCAATAGGCATCAATGCAACTGCCTTGCAGTTTGATGAAATAGTCTCATCCTTGCTGACAGAGATGAGATGAAAAAATATGGAGAGCCAGAATGGTGATGCCTTGTCTGCAAAGGACGGCCCCAAAACAGAAACAAAAATAAGTCATCGAGTGGGAGATCTAAATCTCTAGGAAAACCTATAAAGGTGGTGTGTTGGAAATGCGGAAAAGAAGGGCACTACAAAAGGGATTGTAAATCTAAAGCTCCTGAAAAAGGAAAGGGATCTGATGATGCTCCTTCTGCAGAGGCGAAAACCACCTCAGATGAAGGTGGGAATGTGTACTTGGCTTCTTCAAGTACACAAGTACATCATGAGGCATGGTTGATTGACTCAGGTGCATCCCTTCACTTCACTCCCCATAGAGAGTGGTTCTGCGAGTATGAGAAATACGTTGGTGGTGATGTCTTCTTAGGGGATTATAGGAAGGCTAGAATTGTTGGTCACAGAAAAGTGAAGTTGAATTTGCAAGGTGGAAGGGTTAGAACACTTTCGGGTGTTCCACATATTCCTGCATTGGCCAGAAATCTAATTTCTGTAAGGAATCTCAATGATGTAGGTGTAAAAATAGTATTCAAGAAGGATGCCTGCAAGATGGTTTGGGGAGCACTGGTGTTGATGCAGGGATTTCGGATTGGAACTCTGTACAAGCTTCAAGATAGCACTGTTGTTGATGGGTGCAACAATTCTATAGTTCTTGAAAGTGGAGCAGAAAATCTAGTGGTCTGTGGAGAGAATACCATGTTGTGGCATCAAAGGCTTGGACATATTGGAGAGAAGGGCCTTTGAATACTTCATGGTAAAGGTATGGTAGAAGGTATGAGTAATAGCTCTCTGGATTTTGATTTCTATGAAAATGTGTATTGGGAAGCAGAATCGGGTGAGCTTCCCCTCTAGTGGTAAGAGGACGAAACAAATATTAGAGCTTGTGCACAGTGATGTGTTTGGACCTGTGAAAGTTCCATCACTGGGTAAGTCTGTGTACTATGTATCATTTATAGATGACTTCTCAAGGAATACATGGATATATTTCCTTAAGAAGAAATCTGAAGTCTTGACAGGTTTAAACTCTGGTGGAAAATCAGACAGAGAAGAAGATTAAAGGTACTTGAGGACGATAAAGGTGGAGAAATTCTGTAGCAAGGAATTTGAAGAATTTGGTAAGAAGTGTGGTATAGCACGGCAGAAGACTACTCCATATACACCTCAGCAAAATGGAGTCGCAGAAAGAATGAACAAGACGTTGATGGAAAGGGCAAGAAGCATGCTCAGTGGTGCCGGGTTAGGACAGGAATTCTGGGCAGAGGCGGGGGATACTGCATGTTACTTGGGCAACAGGGCACCTTCATCAGCGTTGAGGATAAGACTCCACAAGAAGTATGGACTGGTAAGTAACCCTCTCTTTCACATCTGAGGGTATTTGGATGTGATGCATATGTACATGTTCCAAAGGAGAAACGAACCAAGTTGGATAGTAAATCTGAAAAGTGCATCTTTATTGGGTATAAGGATGGTTTAAAGGGTTATAAGCTTTGGAACCCAGTAACAAGGAAGGTTGTGTACAGGCGAGATGTGGTGTTCAGAGGGTGAAAGATGTTATTAAACATGAAGTCAACCAAAGGAACCTGTGAAGATAGAGTTTGAACTAAAGGAGGAAGAATCAGACTCTGTAGCAGAGGAGGAATCAGAAGATGAAGAGCCACAAACTCCGGTTGTGAGAAGATCAGTTCGTGAAGGAAGGCAGCCAGAAAGGTATAGTCCATCTACTTTCTGTTCAAATTTTACTTTGTCTGTTACTGATGATGATCCCAGAATTGTGAAGGAAGCAGTGGATTCAAAGGATGGAAAACTCTGGAAAGAGGCCATGGTTGATGAAATGGCATCTTTGCACAAAAATGAGGCTTGGGATCTGGTGGATTTTCCAACTGGAAGGAAACCCATTGGCAGCAAATGGGTGTTCAAGAAGAAGACAAATGCAGAAGGGAAGGTGGAGAAATACAAAGCTCGGTTGGTAGCAAAAGGTTATTCCCAAGTGCCGGGAATTGATTTTGGTGATATTTTTTTCCTGTTGCCAAGGTAACTTCTATTAGATTATTTTTATCTATTTCTACTTATTTTTATTTTGAGGTAGAACAAATGGATGTGAAGACAATATCTCTTCACGAGGATCTAGAAGAAGAGATCTACATGAAGAAACCAGAAGACTTTGTAGTGAAGGGTAAGAAAGAATTGGCATGCAGGTTAAAAAAGTATTTGTATGGGTTAAAAAAGTCACCAAGGATGTGGTATTTGAAATTTGATACATATATATGAGGAATTGGCTTCACAAGAAGTTAAATGGATCACTATGCATATTTTAAATTAGTTGGTGATTGTGTTATTTATTTATTCTTGTATGTGGATGATATTTGCTGATTGGAAATGATAAATAAATTATCCGGGATTTGAAGACCCAATTGTCCTCCAAATTCGACATGAAGGATCTTGGTGTTGCAAAATATATTTTGGGCATGAAAATTAAATGAGCCTGTACAAACAGGAAGTTATGGTTAAACCATAGAAAGTATGTCGAGACAATATTGCAAAGGTTTAATATGCATGATAATAAAATAGTCAAGGTTCCTACTCCTATAGGTGTAAAGTTATCTGCTGAATAGTGGCCCAAGACATAAGAAGAGGAATTAGACATGTCTCGTGTTCCATATGCGAGTGAAATTGGTAGCCTTATGTATGCAATGGTTTGCACCAGACCAGACCTTGCGTATGTAGTGGGAGTATTGAGCGGGTTTATGTAAAAAATAGGGAAGGATCATTAGAAAACAATGAAGTGGTTTTGAGGTATTTGAATGGCAGTAGTGATTATGGTCTATACTACCTATGAAGACCAGGATTGGATATAGTTTTCGACATCCATGGATTTTTTGATGCAAACTGGGTTGGAGATCTAGATAGGAGAAGATATACAAGTTGGTATGTGTTTAACCTATTTGGAGGAACAATCAGTTGGATGAGTAAAAGATAGTCTGTAGTTTCAATTTTGACTATATAGGTTGAATACATGGTAGCCATTCATGTAAGAAAGGAAGCAGTTTGGTTTTAGATATTGTGTTCAATTATGGGGTTGGTACGGCGAGCTATAAGGATAGTCTGTGACAGCAAAAGTGTAATTTCCTTGGCAAAGAACCCTTCCTTCTTATCATTCAAATACAAAGCACATTGATGTTCAATATCACTTTGTGAGGGATATGGTTGAAGAAAAAAAGTTTTTGTTGGTAAAGGTGGATACTTGTAAGAATGTTGCAGATGCATTGACAAAGTCTATGAGAACTACTAATTTATGAGAACTACTAATTTTTCTTGGTGTAGAGAAACAATGGGAATTTCAGCCTTGGACTAATGACTAAGCTCTCCTGCAACCCCCTAGTTTTGTGCACGGTTTTTGCACATGGTTTTGGGCATGATGGTTTTTTCTGGTATTTTATAGATCCAGTCAAGGGAACTACGATTATGTTCTAATCCAGGTTTAATGGATTGGGAGTTTATGAATGCTTCGACATGTATATATATGTATTTTAACATTGAAAGGAATATAATGAAAAATCAATCTGGTAGTCCTGGTTTTTGGATCCAGGAGAAAATATATGTGTATATTTGTTTTATGTTCTCACCATTGTATATTTTTGTTTTTGTTTTAAGAATTCGTTTGTTGGTAATTTTTGTACAGGGTTAAAACTTACACTACTAAGTATCTTGCAATTTGTCCTCCGACGGTCACTTCATGGTATTATAATGTTTTACAAAGTATGAAGTCTTCTTCTATGTGTTAAATTCACTTTCTCACACATGTTTTGTCTTCGATGAATTCACAAACACACCTTACAAAATCACTAGTGACAGTTAATGCTTACAAAATCACTAGTGACAGTTAATGCACAATCCATAAGCATAATGCACTGCACAACACGTGTCTCCAGTTAGTGCACACTCTCCATTGACAATCTTCCTCACTTCGATTGCAATTGTACTTCTATTTTGGTGGGTTTTCTCAACTGTTTTTGCAAGTGTTACTTTCACATTCGTGACTCTCGTTTTTGCTTTCTTGCACTCTAAAAAGTGTCATTTTCAAGTTATCTTCATTCTGGCATGTGTCACTTTCATTTTCTTTAAGCCTTTATAAGTGTCATTTGCAATTTTCTCTTACTTTCGCAAGTGTCATCTTGTGGTTGGGGAAGTTTCACATCTAGTCAAAGGGAGTCATTTGTACATTCTTTAGGGATAGTTATGATGCATTCTACGACACTACTATGTTCCATATATCATAATGACATGCATTAGACACATTCCCAAGTTTTATGCACTGTTGTACTGGTGTTGTCATTGTCGTCTCAAAGTGTATCCTTAGTGTTACACTTAGAGGAGGATGTTTTTTTGCCTTTGCATTAAGGGGATCATGTTTATTTTGACTACTGAGTGTTCAATGTTGTGTCGTCGATAGTTCCGAGTGTGTGATCATGTTCAAGTCTTATCTTGGTTTCACCTCTACCTCATTGGTCCCACACTTAATCAAATTCTAGAATATTTTCTTCCCTACCAAATTGGACCCTCTCTGCCCCTCTAAACTGTGGATTGTGTAGTTGTAAGCTGCATTAATTCATCCTTACCTCTTGGAACTGTGTAATGTGTAGTCACTCCCTCTAAGGAATGTGCATTGCACAGTCACAATGATTAACTGTTGCCTCCCAATTAGCCTCTTACTGCACATTATGCAGTCTCAGTCATTAAGATGTCTCCCTATCTCATTTAATTATATAATTGCGCAATCCTATTGCCCAGTCTCTCCCTTGAATTACACATTACATAGTCATAGTGGGAAATCCTACTCACTATGTCTTTGTCTCCCTCAATTGCGCAATCTTGCTTCTCTGACCCCCAAATGTTGCGCATTACACAATCATAGTCACTGAACCCTCATTCTTTCCTCTTGGAACTACACACTGCATAATCCCTGAACCTCCTCCTTAGCCCAATACTTTGTTCCAATTCAACTAGTGCATTTCATGAAGAAGGTTAGACTAGGATATTTCCGAGCTGATGTCGTCTTGTCATGAGTGAATTTCATCTACAAGTACTATACTTTGATATGACAAGATGATGCTTAGAAAGGAGGAGGAGGAGCCTATGCTAGAAGGCACTTGTGAATTGGGAACCATGAAGAAGTCATCCAGAAATAAGATGAACAGGCACTAGTTTACGACAAAAGACCAAAGATCAGGTCCACTTGAAGAATCCATATCATTAAGTCCCTTGGGGGGCGAAGATGAGGAATAAAGAAGATATTTCATGAAGATGAAGTATCGAGAAAACTTCTCGTGAAGATTAAAGAAAAAGAAGCAAGAAGAATAGGTTGGAATTTCCATCTCATCATGAAGTCCATGTCATCATTGACATGTTGTGACTTGTACCAGTGTCATCGAAATGTCATATGTGTTCATGTGTTTTTCCACATTGTTTGTGCATGTAATGATGTAATTATCAAAAGGAAAGGACAAAATTCAATGTGTGGAAGTCCAAGAGTCATATGTGGAATATGAAAAGTCATATAGTCATATATGGAAAAAAGAGTCATTAGGAAAATTCCAAAAGTCATATGGAAGTCCAAAGGTCACATTAGAAGTCCAAGAGTCATGAGGGTAACTCAAGAGTCATAGGGGATATGAAAGGTCATTCCTCTTGTTATAAAAGAAACCTCATAACACAAGAAAATGGATTTTGGAAGCTTAGCCTTTGGAGAGCTAGCCTTGGCTTCTCTAGCTTAGCATAGGAGAGAAGATCATTCTTTGGAGAAACAAGAAGTGACTTAGTGTTCCACTATTGGAACTAATGGCTCGCCATTGTAACTATGTACTTGGATCTTTCACCTAATAATTAGAAGCTCATTGAGCCAACACATTTTCATGCATGTACATTGAATGTAGTAAGACTATTATTTATATGTTTGTGGTATGTGTTTTGTTCACATGTACTAAGGAAATTGAACTAGTTTGGTGGATTTAGTACTTATCTTTTTGAATGTGAGTTGTATTTTCTTTAATGATCGTTGTGTCTATGTGAAATACTTCGTTAGATAACTAATGAATCTTTTCATGCTCTCGTGTGTCTCTCCTAGGTTAGTACTATTAATTCCTTCCAGAGACTCACTTCTCTCTCTCCCCTTATGAAAGTCTCCTTTTACACATTGAAATTAGTGTTTCATAGTGTCAACTTACTTGCCGACTTCAAAGGATATGTGCATAATATCCTATGTTATTTATTGCAACCAAGGCAAACCTTAGAGTTATGGTAGCCGTGCCGATACTCTAAATGGGGCTTCTACTCCAAACAACGTTAGGTCTAATTGGGACTTCACATCGGGAAGATGTATTTCCATAACTGTCAACAGTTGGCGCTAGAAGGAGGATCAAAAGACAAGATGTGCCTACTGAGTCTGTTTTGAATCTATGATCTTAAATGGATCTTCCGCAAATCATACTCCCAGGGTGATTTTCCAATACATCCATTAGTAAAATTTTAATCCTTGATGAACCTCTTTATCACTTGTCTCAATTCAAGTTTGATGGTGAGGGTAATACATCCATAGCCGAGCATATCTTTCAATT
The DNA here is from genome assembly GCA_000404065.3 of Pinus taeda. Lineage (NCBI taxonomy): Eukaryota > Viridiplantae > Streptophyta > Pinopsida > Pinales > Pinaceae > Pinus > Pinus taeda. The sequence continues at coordinate 85,127 of APFE031046666.1, read as the reverse complement.
ATTCAAGTTTTTTGAATCTTTTGAAATATATTGTTAAGATATTGCTTGTTTTCTTTTATTCCTCACCATTGAAGGTCGATTTAATTGATGGTGTCATACCCTACCACTCTCTTCCATTCATTCATTTTATCAACTTATCAATGAGCTATATCAAGCCTCTAATAAGTATGATTAACATGATGTTCTTAAAATAATTAATCAAATTAGAATGGAGCTTAATGAATTAATTAAATATTTTTCTAATAGATTCCTTCACCTATGTTATGAATTTCCTGAAGGAGATGTGGATTGGGATTTCTTCAAAGAGAATTTTCAATGTTTGGTTCATATCTCTTTGGACAATTATAAATATGAACCCCCAAATAATTCTACTCTCCCAACTTTTGCAAACCATGAGACACCTCTAATTTCAAAGGAGTAACCTATCATTCCTTTTGTCCCTTGTCCTCCTCCTTTTTCAGTCCCGATGTGGGTGCCTCCTTGTGATGATGTCGAATTTGAGAAATATGAAAATAAAACTGCTGATCTATCTCTTCAATATTCATCTAATTTCAATGAATCAAATCCAATGGAGAAAACCTTGGAATGGTTTATGAAGCCTAAGGTGAATATTAATTCCTCACTTTGCAAGCAGATATTAACACTAACTTCAGTCCTGAATTTGATTTGATTACCTATCATCCTCTGCCATCGCACCTGAAATCCTCTTGAGTGTTAGTGAATGCATGAGTTATCATTAAATAAACTTTGAGGTCTAAATTGGGACTCCTAAGGAATATGATAAAATAATAGTAGAAATAATAAAATAAGATTAGATTACATCATCAAATTTTAGAGGGAAAAAAGAAAAATCTACTTTTTCAATTTGTATTTTCAACTTATATCCCTACGGTTTTACTCAAATTTCGAGGATAACTCATTGGATGCATAATTTAATTCCTCATCCAAGGAGTACCCATGTTACATACTTTCGATGGACCTTACTACATGAAAAATGAGAAGTACATGAAAAAACATTATTGCAACCATGCTTTTCATGTATTCCTTCTTTGTGTAGTGGAGTCCATCAAAAGAACGCAACATGGGTACTCCTTGGATGAGGAATTAAATTCTACATACAATAAGTTCTCCCACTTGAAATTGGAGTAAAATTGTAGGGAGATAAGTTGAAAATATGAGTTGAAAAAGTAGTTTTTTTTTTTTTTTTTTTTTTTTTTTCTTTACTCCAAAATTGGTTAATCACCCCCCATGGTTGATATCATCATCTTCAATCCTATTGGTTCTTATTAAGTTGATTTTGGTTGTACCTTTTTGTTTTGAGGCCCATTTTAGACCTACAAATTTCTCTAATGTTGGTGAATCAAATTCCTCTTCACTTAGTGTATCCTGACTGATTTCATGTGTTTGTTATACTGACATTCCTTTTCACTTCTTTCGATGATTATGATGCTAGTGCAGTTTGTAACTAGGTACAAGGATATGGTATTTCATATTTATTGTGCGATGGAGATAATTCTATTGTTAAAAGCATTGGTAAAATGGTTCAAACTGATATGTATTTTTTGTTTGCTAACTGAGAATCTCATGCCATAATTGGTCCATCTGATCATAATGCTTGTTTTAGTAACTATCATTCAATTTATCATTTCCTGCAAACTTATCTGACAACAATTGTTTTACATCGATTAATGTTTATGGTTTATCTCACTATTCATATACTTATAAAATAGTTGAGGCACTTCAGCCTTCATTAATGGTTATGGCAGGTCCTCACTATCTTGAAAATACTTTTGAACATGATCAAATTCATTTTCCCTTACAAGATTCTCATCATGATCTTGTGATTTAATTGAAAATATTCATCTTTTCAAGGATTTCAAGGTTTTCAAGAGGATTGTTTTGAATTTCATGATCAAATATATGACCAATTGGAAGAATCATACTTAACAAGCCCTAATATTTCTTGATGCTTGCCAAGAAGGACAACACAGATGAAGGTGCATTCACAAGAAGCTTTCAAGGTTTGTTTGATTATGTTTTTCATCGAAAAGGTAAGATTGCAAGTTGGTTAGAGGTAGTTGATGCGACACATCTTTCTGTTGATGGGAAATACCTTCAATTTTTTGTGCAAGTTAGTCATGCTATTATCTTTTATGTTGCACATTGATTTATATAGACTTTAATCACTCATATCTTTGTGATTGCAGGCATGAGAAGTTATGCTAGCTACATTGGAAATTTCATTATACCTATCCATGACCTTCTAGCTGGTTAGGTTAGGAGTAGGTCTAGCTACATTCTAGTTCCCTTGCATACTCATCATGCACTCACTCTCTATCTAGTCTCCGTATTTGTTTTATTTTCTTATTTTTGTCTTTCATGTTGTTTTAGTTCAATTCTCCATTGATTTGTTCTTTTGTTCTTGTTTTCTAGGTTTGTCATGTCTTTTATTTTATGTTTGTTTAATAAGACTTTGCATGAAAGGTGCTTCTTTTTGCTCAAAAGAAAATGTGGCTAAATTTGAAAAGGGAACAATGATGACGAATAACACTTGGCTAATATTTTACCTCTGCTCCATTTGGGTATACATATCATTAAATTCAATGATGTTTAAACAAAAAATATGAATCGTTCCAAACAAAACACCTTTGGTTGCAATACGAAGCCCATACCTTTATTAGGATCTTCGTTTTAACTCAACCATGTATTGAATGGTGTTTCAACCTTTAGAATCAACTGAGTAGATAAGGGAAAGGAGAACTTCAGTTATCTTTCAAATCCATTAAACAAGGAACAAGCTCTCCTGCTCTTAATTATTTAGGATTCCTCTTCCACCCCTTCTACAAATATTCAATAAATTATTCAAGCATATATTTAAGAAAATAAAATAAAGCGTGAATAAGAGAAAGGCTTCCTGTGTAGAGAGGTGAAGCTCGGGTACTATCCTGGCCTGCTGGTAGCAGAGTGATGCTTGTGTCTCCTTGGGGTGACTCTACTAAGGTACTATCAAAGCTCGCCGGTAGCGGAGCAATACAGGGGAATGTGCTTAAAAATATCGATATACTTATTATCCTTCTCCCCTATCGAAAAGTTAAGATATGACTAGGCTTATGCTAATGTGTTTGAAACTAAGCAAGGAATAGAAGATACTATATATCTAACCGAGATAAGTGGGAAAACTAGTGAAATCCACATGGCGAATCAATACTCCCTGAAAGATTAAGACCTTTCACTTAAAGATGAAACCTGAGTAGAGAAGCTGGAGTTCTACCAATGTGTTGCCAAGTGTTGTTGCTGCAACAAACACCCTCTAAAATTTTCTTACACTTGAACTTTGGAGCCTACTGAGGATCTTGCGATTTGTCATCCCATGGTAACTTCATGGTTATCTAATTTTTGATAAAGTATTAAGTCTTCTTCCAACTGTCAAAGTCACTTTCTCACACATGTTCTGTCTTCGATGAATTCACAAATGCACATCTTTCTATGCAAGCTTAGATAGGCATCACTCATCTCTTGAAACTAAAGCTTGCGCAATCACTAGTGATTGTGACTGCACAATCCATAAGCATAGTGTCTTACACAACACGTTTAGTCAGTACACACTCTCTAGTGACAATATTCCTCACTTTGATTGCAATTGTACTTCTATTTCGGTGAGGTTTCTCCACTGTCGCTTTCGCACACCTTTGTTTTTGCAAGTGTCGCTTTCACATTTGTGACTGTCGTTTTTTCTTGTTTTCACTCTAACAAGTGTTTTTTTCATGTTATCTTCATTTTTGCATGTGTCACTGTTATCACCAAAAAATTGATCATCTAGCCTAATTTACTAGATGAATCGAAGTACACCATGTAAAGCTAGTTTTACCATAGTAAAATTGCTTTCAATGCGAGAAATTACTTAATAAACCACCTTTGTTAAATAATTTATAGTTAAACCCATGAAGAATAATTAAATAAATCACTATTTATTTGATTTTATTCTAGGAACAATTAATTAAACCATTGTTCAATTATTATTCCTTGTCATATTTGACCGAATTATGAAAAATCAACAGATAAATTATTAATTATCTTATTTTTCTCTAGGAATAATTAATTAATTACTAATTAATTATTATTCCTTGTCAAATTTTACTAAATCCCTTAGGAATAATTAAATAAATCATTATTTGTTTATTATTCTTTTTTTTTTCTCGGCAATACTAACTACTATTATATTAATATGTACAGAAAAACTTTACATCCAAGGAAGCTGGCTGCCCAGGGCCATCTGTGGCCCATGGGTGGCATTAACCGACTCATACATTTGCCTCGCAGGGCGATTTTTGCAAAAAGATCAAAAAGCAAGACACTGAGAGTTTCCAGAGTAGCACCGTAACAACCCACGCAGGGGATTTTCCAAAAAGACTTGTGACCCAAACATACTATATAAACTGAAAGCATAACCATGAACAGACAAAAGACAGGTAGCGCCATAAACCAGGTGCCAAATAGAAGACTCCGCGCCCACTGCGACTGCGGTAGCCACGAGTAGGACTTAGCCACATGAAGAACACAGACCACAATATAGAACAGAAAATTGAAATTGACCAGAACCCTGAACCCGACCTGAGAGGACCCGACCTGAGAGAAGGAAGCAAAAGCACAAGAGCGCCTCTGGGAACTAATCCTCTGGCTCTTCTTCCACAATTCTGCTCCATCCTTGTCCCTCTGGAATGCCTTCCCGCATAGCCATGGGATTCTACGCAGGGGTTGGTTGCTCGGGACCTCGAAGTTGGGAGGGTGGCTGAGGATGCTCTCTTCCCGAAGTGCCCGCAGCAGTTGACGTCTCTCCCATTGGGCGCTTTCCCTTGCCGCTCTCTGAGCTATCCACTGCATTTGATGGCTCCCCCATTGGGAGCTTCCCTTTGCCACTCGTTGTGCTATCCTCCGCAAGAACCAGTGACGACCCCTCTTCGTTCTCCTCTGGAATTTTGGTGAAAAGCACAGAGATATGTGCATTAATTCCTGCATTATCCCTGGAGCTACCCAGTGTGAAGATAACTAAGCCAAATGCTGGGAACATGGGCTCCCCCTCACTAGAGCTGCCAACTTCCATAACTTGATAGGCTGGAATTGGGGTAGCTCCCCTTCTTCGATAACAGTAGCAGCAGCAACAATGGTGATGAATGTCCGCTGCAGGGGGACGGGAGGATTCTCCACGCCCCGGGCCTCTCCTGCAAGGCATTCTTTCACGCACCATGCTAACCACCCATTCCTCGTTCTGTTCACAAGCGGAGGAGGGCCGATAGAATTTGCGAACCTTTCCCACAGCTTGCTGTTCCCAAATTGGGATTGAACCGTGCTCAAAAGAGTGTAGACACAGGCCAAGAAGCATAGGTATGAAGCGGACCTCACCCCAACTCTCAACCACCAGCTCGCGGCGTAGACACTTAGCGTACCATGAATTCTTCTCCACGCATTGTGCTCCCATCTCCATCCAATCCTCATACTTAAGCTCATTACCATCTCTGTTGAAGTGACCTGCATTGAATGCACATCGCAGGCTTACCATCGCTTCCAGCGGCTCCATTAAGTATGCCCTGATGCCTCTCCCGTTCCAGTGTTTCGACGGCTTGAGGCATTAAAGGCCCTTGCGTTTTCACGTGGTAGCCCATGCTCGTCATGTGGCACTGCCTTGTCCATTTCGATGAAACCCGCATCCGGGGTATTATTCCTTAACTAATTCCTTGAGATGATAAATAAATCATTTATTTATTTATTATTTCTAAATAAAAGTTTAAATACTTTTTCCCTCCTAACCAAATATAATAAATTATTCCAAGTGGTTATTCCATGAGTGGGATCAATAATATTTTGTTATTGCTCATTATTTGAGGATAACTCAATATTTTGTTATAAATAGAAGGGTTTTCCATTCATTATTCACTTTTGATTATTTTCATTGTTGCACTCATTGTTGTAACTCTGATTATTTTGATTGTCTCACACCATATTTTTGTTGGGTTTACACATTATAGAGGAGAGAGACTCTACACAAGCTGAAGAGATTTGAGGATAGCCAAGATCCCATCCCATAGAGGGGGACTGGTAACATCTATTTGTTCCCTTTGCGGGTGTTATAATAAAAACTATTCTTTTTATATCTATTTTCCATTGGATGATTGGAGTTACTACTCTTTCTTTTTGCTGTTTAGCTATGAATGTGGCATAGATCAGAATTTTGGCAGGGATTTTTTCTATCAATTGCTACATATCTACAATGTTTAGAAACCATTTATATTGTTGAGATTGTTTGTCATCCACAATCTTAAGTGGGTTCTTTTCATATATCTCTGAGAAGAAAACACTACAACAAAATTGGTGACTCCACTGGGTTTTATACTTTAGATCCAGAAACCTCGGCGACCTTTGGTTTCTAGCTTAGGGTTTCTTCCTTTTTCAATTCTCTTAGCGTTTCCTAGGTTTTTAAACCCTAGATCTATTAAATTTTTGACTTCTGCAAGCTTTCTAGTCTTTTCCACAGGTCACAGGAACCAACTGTGACAAAGGCGTCACTTTTTTTTTTTTTTTCCGATATTTGCCGATCGGGATCCACAGAGCATAAATCACACTTTTTGGCCCAAAAAGTGTGATTTGGAGGTTAGAGTGCACTTATCAGGCCAAAAAGTGCGATCCCACCTGAAAAACAAGTCAGTACCTGTGATTTCTAGGTTTTAGGGTTTTTCTCAGATCTGTTTCTAGGTTTTACAGAGAGCTATCTGCTGGGTTGTCTAACCTCTATCTAATCCTGCTTAAGCTTTGATCTACTATGATTCATCAAAGTTGAATTTAGCTCCCCCTATAGGATGAGTTTAGCTGAGTGAGTAGTTTGAGTTTCTGCAACAATTTCAACCACATTTTCCAGATTTGTACCCTTCTGTTTCAGATCTATAAAGATAGATTGTCACCATCCATAGTTTCATATTAAAACTTGTTTGGTCATTGGCCTTAGGGTCCCATCAGTTTCCCTAGGTGTTTCACCCATATCCCTATCTTTCTTTGGTTTTTTTTTTTTTTCTACACCACTTTCCAGCAGCTTAGTGTCGCTTGATCCCAGTCACACTGACATTCAGATCTCTTGATCGTTTTAGTGTATTTTCCGTCGATTTAGCCACCAACCAGCACCATTTTTTCAAACCCAGTTTGGGCGAGGTTTAGTTAATTGTTTTGTTGTTCATTTTCTATTGTTAATTTCAGTTTATTTTCAGCAAGCTTTTTTCTTTTTTACAAACATGATCTGGGCTTAATCAATAAATACACTTGCACACACAAGCACACCTTAAGCGAAGGGCACTTGGTTTACACTGCCAATCCAAGACTTAATGTAATAAATTTATCTCCCCTCATCGAGACAAAGACATATTGTTTATCTCCCTTCACCATTTTCGTGTCACGTGTCTCTTACCACCTCTATACCACCAAGGTGTTTGTCGCGGAGACTGTTCGACCTCCACCCCTAGTTTCCGCTTGGACATATTACTCCTCCCCGTCAGGTTCAAGATCATAGCCCTCTGAGTCCCCATACTGACTCTTCTCTTGGTTCATCCAATTCCTCATCTGATTTTGAGCCTCCTTCACCGCATTTAGTCACCATGTCTGGACCCACAACTGGTGTAGGAATCCAATCTGGTGTTGGCTCCAGTTCTATCACGGTGGTCACATCAAGCAGAATGTGTCAAGAACCATTCCGACAACCCCCATGCTCCCCTTTATGGCTGGGTTAAGTCTACCAGACTTTAGCTAGTTGATAAATGACCCTATACACCACGATGTTGGTTGGCCTGCTATGCTGATTAAGCTTCCCTCAAACATCCCAAAATTTGAGGGTAATGCTAGAGAGGATCCTGCCAACCATGTCCACTCCTTCCACATGTGGTGTTCTTCCAACTCCATTACTGATGAATCCATTCTTCTACGGCTCTTCCAACGCATGCTCACTGGAGACGCTGCAAAATGGTATGTACACCAGCCTGCCGCATCTCATTCCATTTTCATGACACTTGCTAAAGCGTTCCTTTCATATTTCTAGTTACCTCTCCAGTACGACACTAGTACGAAGATATTGAACTCATTGCGCCAGTCCTTCACCACTTGCCTTTCCGACAATGTTCAAGAGTGGCGTCGAAGGAGGAGCACATGCTGTGCGCCACATTTTGAAGACCATGTCTATCTAGATTGGTTTCTTAGGAGCATTTTATCATCCATTAGAAAAGATGTCATGTCCCATTTTCCTTAGACCAAGGAAGAAGTTCTCCAAAGCGCTTTACAATACGACGTGATTTATGCGCAATACGGTTATGTCTATATCGTCATCCCAGACCTCCCTCGTCCTAGAAGTGCTAATGCACCGGAGGTATCTCATGCCACCAACGGTATCATTGGAACCCTTTCACACCCTTCACCATATACTCAAAAAAGTTATGGATATCTATAGGGGGGAACCAATTCCTCTAACACTTATTCCCCTCTTGCTAGCAGCATATTTTCAGGGCCCCAACCTGTCTACCAAATGGTTGCTCCTCCTTATGCATAGCTGAGAGCTCCAAACCCTCAAGCATTAGTGTCGTAGCCTCCCATGCATCCTTAGCCCCAACAACCACTGTGCCTTGAGGGTCAAGTTTTTGCACAACATAGTGCGACCAATCCCCAAAATTTGAAGAAAAAGAATAAGGGGAAGGGTAACAAGGGTAACCAGGGTAATCAAGGTAATCAACCTAGTGAACCCCAGGGGAACCAACCTAATACCAACAACCAACAACAAGGCATCCATCCTAAGAAGAAAAAGGCTATTCGTATAAACAAGCCTTATGCATGTTGTGGTGTACATGGCGATTATACACATGAGTGTCCTCTCTTACCCCAAATGTGCCAAAAGTGGGAAGCTCAAGCAGCTTCTAGAGGTCAACAATTGCCTCAAAATCCTATGCCATCTCAACTGACAATTCTCACAAATCCTTTCCCTCAGTAAGGATTTGTTGTTGCTCAACCTCAGCTAGGTCAAGCAGCCCATCCCCCCTAGCCTTGTAGTCATGGTGACTACCAGATCCTTATGATGAACCCTGATGAGGTTAATCCCTCCGATATCAACCTGCAAACTTGATCACATCAATATGAAAAGCTATTGACTTCGTTCGCCATTGAGTCCAAAAACATAGCATATACTAAGCCTCTTACGACACCAAATGGTCCATTACGTATCCCTCAACATAAAGTTGAGGCCATTCCCAAGATCCCAACGGGACCATTACGTCGTAATGCCGCTTCTAACTGAGCTGCCCATACTCACAGTATAATAGACGACTAGGCGCTGCCATGTCGATGCTGCAAGTCCTCCTATAATTCTCATCTCAAAATAAATCTCTACTAAATTCCTTGGGTGTAGTAGATCCTTCTGATGATCATTTCATTGTCTTCCCAGTTGATACATTAGAACATTCCCTATTGCCTTCATCCGTTGCTTTCCAAATACTAGTCCCAGTCCGTAATGCCATCATCTCCTGATGCATTATTGATGAAGGTGCATCCACGTGTGTGATGTCCACTACTGTTTGGAAACAAATTAAGCCACCTGAGTTGTCCCCTCCAACATCACTTTGCGTGCTTGGGACAGACACTCCTCCCAACCCCTTAGCATGTACCGCAACTGTCCAATGACCCTTATGGGCAAGACTGTCCTTGTCAACATTGAAGTCATTGATGCCCCTTTGGATTACAACATTCTCTTAGGTCATAGTTACACATATGCCATGTCAGTCACTGCGTCTGTAATGTTCTGCAAGATGAGCTTCCCCCATGAAAGAAATATTGTTACCATCGATCAGTTGACTTACTACGAGTCAGCATCCATGACCTCCCACAAGTCCATTATCTCGTCAATGCTCGATAAGTAGTCTTCACCTCTCCTCAACGATGTTTCACTTAGAGTCTATAAAGACTCCTCATTGTTGGGTGCTTTCCCTGGTCCCCTCATCCCATCTCAGAGCCTAACTCTATGTCTGTTTGCATGTTACAAGCATCATAGGTTGCCCTCAAGTAGTCTGGTACATCTGATCCGTAACTAGCTCCTCAACACCCTGCGGTTACCATCCCAACTGAGCCCTCTAGATCCACCCCTAGGACCTCCTCCATTTGTGGGTTCCTCTCCTATGTTCCCAGCAGGAATTGTTCCTCCAGGTCTCAATCATCCAGGAGCTATTCCACCAGGACATTACCCTGTAGGCCAAATACCTTTCCTATTTCCCCCTCCGAGAGTATTTTCAGTCCTTGTCATGGCTTCACTGGTCCTTCCTAACATGACCTTGGGAACCCCAATATGGTACATTGATCCCCCTATAGGCATTCTGCCTGGTCAGCTAAGACCTTATCATGCTTTGACCCCGATTAAACTGGTCCCTATGGCCCTTGTTGTCACTTCAGTTCCATTACAACCTTAATAGGAACCCACTCCTATTGCAAAAGCATCAGGATAGGGGGGAAAGCTAAGAGGAAATAATTGAAAGGCAATGATCCCCAAGCTCCTCGAGTCCCTAAGGCCCCAAATTTGTCACCTCCATACACTTTGTGTAAAACTATTGGGAACACCACCAATAATTGTCCTAAGATTTCTCATCTCAAACCGTTGGTTCATGAAACGTTCCCCGAGTCAAATATCCCTGAAGTCCATGTTAACTTATCGGGTCCACCCAAGAAACTTAGAATGTTGTGCACATTCCACCCTTGTGCCTTGTGTGATCATCATGGTCATTATTCCCATTGTTTCCCTCATCTCGATGAATTTCACAATTGTCTTGAAGCACTTCGCTAATACAAGGCCACTCGTAGTGGAATCCCTACTCCTCTATCCATGGATTCTGGTACCCCTAGTCAACCAGAACAGGGGGAATCTAGTTCCACCATCTTGATCCCTCCCCCTGATGTCGAGATGACGGACACCATAGGCCATATCCTTTACTTGTCGTCATCCTTGAGTTCCTCGTAGACAAACCTTCCTGGGGTTTCTTTGCGCACTTCTATCAAACCTCTTTCAATTGAATCCTAGGTTTCAACATCCGTAGATCCTCGATTTACCAGCTTGTCATCTACCATTCAAGATGATGCGTATGTGAACCTTCTTTCTCAGGTTGATGCACCAGATAATGTTGATGCATCATGTAGTCAGTGTTTCTCCTGTTCGCCCATCTTCCATTCTAATGAGGACACCATGGAAGTTATGTCTACCCTGATTACCCTTCCACATAGTCAAGGGGGGATATTTTTTGGAGGATTCTGAAGGCCATCTCCTTCCTAATTCTCCCAATTTATTCTACCTCAAGAAATGTCGTTCATTTCATATCCCTTTTGTTTGTGTGTATATTACATAGTAAAATGTCACTCTCCTGTCACTCCCTGTTCTAGATCCTGGATAACCCTAGTAGTGATTACTCTATTATACTTTCACCATGAAACCTATGCTCTTGCATCCCTTGAAGTTTGAAGAAAGTAGTCCCCACTTGCTTCAAAACATTTCTAGAGAATCCTTCTTAAAACCCAGTTTTTAAGATCAACGCTCTTGTCTAGTGTCTCACCCGCACTAATGATGGAGTTTCACATTGTGACTCGCGCCAATCAACACTACTGTTAACCCAATACCCGCAACAATCTACTTCTGGATAGTTTTTATAAAAGGAAACAAAGTTTCACGTCTAGAAACTTCTAGTGGCAATGTGTTTGATGTTCGTTTGGTTGGATAGGACTGAGAACTCCATATAAGGTTCCTTCCCCACTTAAAAGTGGACCTTCCCAAGGAGATAAGACCTTCTTCCCCCTTGAGTGGATCTCATTCTTATCCCTCTCTCCCTATATAAACCACTTCCTCTTACCCTTTTTGGTTACGTTACACACAATACAACACATAGTGAAAGTGGTGGAGAGATAGAACCAGCGGCAAAATTGTGAAATATTTAGCTTTTGATAGAAGAAGATTAGTCTTAGATGACAAAAGACTAGTATTTGGTAGCTAAAGCATGAGGAGAGAGAGTTAGAGCTTGGAAGCCATTTCAAGTCAAGCTAGAGGAGGAAAAGAGTGTTGAAAAGGCGTGTAGCAGGACTTGGATACCGCAAAGGAGATCTCCAACATCAAGGGTTCGGTTGTATTTCTCTTTGAAGTTTATTTTAATACGACTAATGGTTTATTTCCTATATCATGTGTGATATTACATTTGATAGCTTAGAACTCCTTGAACTTTTAAGTAGATTGGATTCGATTTTATGCTATCATGTTTGCTATTGTTTCTTGCATGTTTGTTTCAGGTACTTGAATGAAAGGAACGAAAGGAAGTTGGAGGAAGGAAGCAAGATCACCATCAAGTGGATTAGCATTATAAGAGGTAGGCCCTATTATTTGATTCTAATATAAGGAAATTTACATTAGATTGTCTTGTTTGTGGCTAGACCCACTCTCTTGGGCTAAAGGGATCGTCTCTATCTATGGAGAGGATATTCCTACACCATAAATTGGCAACCATAGTGGGGAGATACATCTTCTTTTCATCACTATGTTTTTTCTACTTGTGTGCCTAGGTTGTTTATTTATGGTCTTTTGGATATGTATTGACTTGTTTGAAGGCATACAAACACTAGCCCACCCTCTGATGTGTTAATTATGGCCTTGTGTGAGGTTCTTTTTTATTTTTTCTTTGAATCCCTTGATCAATGTTATTTTTGGCCAAACAATCGCACCGATCAGGCCTATCAGCGCTAGTTTTAGCTTGGCAGTCATGTCGGTCATGCTAATTAGCGCTAGTTTCAGCCCAAAAGTTGTGCCGGTCTCTGAGTTAAGAAAAAATCAGAGTTTCTCCCATTCCAGTGCCAATGTATCTTGACCCTCAGACTCTCTTCTTTCACCCAGAAGTGACTAGAATTCTTTGTTTACTGGTTTTGATTGATTGATTGGCTTGAAGTTTCATTGCTTTATTTTTTGAGTTTTGTGGATGGTTTCTATGACCCTAAGGAATCTAGGTCAATTACCATCCATTTTTTTGTTTAATCATTGTGTCAAGTTTCTGATTTGTTGCTTCATTTAGTCCATCTTTCAGTCGCAACATCTTCATTGCTTCATTTTCAATTGAATGAGTGAAAGAGTCTTGTTTGTTCTCTTATTTCAAGTGTCTCTTTTCTCTTTCCGAGCATAGATTACATTACTTGGTTTGCTGATTCAAGCATTTATGTATTTGGTTTGTTTGATTCAGGGAAGAAGTTGCTTTTATTTTCATTTATCAAGCTTTGGATTTGATCGATGCTTGTTTGTTCGGAACTGTGAAATTTTCATTAAAAGTGCTTTATGTGAAAGATTCATTTTGCATTTTATGAAAATAAGAGCATCATTCAGTTTACTTAAGCGAAAAATTTGCATTAGTATTGTCATTAAGAACCTAGAATTTCATCATCATAGGCATTGGAAATGAAATGAAACTTCTTTTATTGTTAAGGGAAGATTAAGTGCATTTAGGACATGTATTAGTGAAAGATTTCATTCTTTGATTGTTGCATTGATTGTTTGCTCTCTATCCCTCAATTAGTGTTAAATTTCATCAAAGAAATATTTCTTTTCTCATACAGCTACATATAGGAGTTTTCAGATGAAAGCGGTAGGGCCTTGGAATTGAAACCTAATTCAAGATCAACCGTTCAAATTTATTGAATTAACCTAAGGAAGCATTGAAACTAAACACTCACATTTAGAGGTCTAGGCTAGAGATGCTTTCCAATGTATATAAACCTAGCAGCTATCGTTCGCTTCGGCTTTAGACAATGCTAGTACGAACTTGTGCTCCCCATACCATTGTGTATATAAAGGGAGACCCCTATAGGTTTCAATACTTTATCCATAGGAAGTTGAGTCTGCAGCCTTGTAAACGTGAAACACCGAACACATCATTTGGGGAGATTGCCTGCTCATACTTTTCGGTTCGCCGAGAGGTATTATATAGTTCATGGTTACTTGGTAATCCCTTTTGCCTAGATTATCCTGAGTAGTCATTTTGGCTCTTTAAATTTAAAATATCATCAAGCACTTGTCCTTTCGAGCTCGTTAACTTCGAAAGAGACTAGAGTCACCTTCCACCCTTTTCTTGACTCTTAAAATATGAAAGGGAAAAGTTTTGTTTCAGTGTCTTAAAATTAACTACTCATGAAATATTCCTGGTTAATGTTATCTTCCTTAGTGATTCTTTAGGGTTGATTCCAAATGGAAACATTTATAGAGTCTACCAGTTAAGGATTCCCCTTGGATGGGAATCTTGGTCCTTTTCCTTCTTTTGGAAACGCTCGTGCTCCTTATATGGAAAAGTGTTGTCCCTCCCTTGGTTAACCATTGCTTTACCTATCTGGTTATTTTCGACCGCGGTGGTCCCGAGTGTCCCAACTCCTATCTAGCCATCTCCTTCATTTGAACCACATCACGTTGATTCTAAGGTTGACCTCTCACCTTCTCCCCCTATTTCTTCACCTTCCTCTTCTACTTCGCCTGGTGAAAAGTTTGAAATCTAATAACCAGGAGGCTAAGAAGAAGAACAAGAAGACAAAGAAGAAGAAGTTAGATAAGCGAGAGGCCAACCTTGTGGCTGTTGCTCCAAATAATCCTCCCCTAGACAAACCTTTCGATCCTCCACAGAAGGTTAGATTCCTTTGCAAGCTGTGTAAGGGTGACCATATCATTCGAGATTGTCCTGGCATTCTCAGAGTCTTAGAGGTATGGTCTCAAGACCTGAATTGACCATCCCCATTGACCTCTGGAGATCATGTCAATGCTACACCTTCAGATAATGACGGTAAGAAGAAGGGAAAGATTACATTCCCTTGTAGGTTATGTGAAGGGAAGCATCTTCTTCACCTTTGTCCTCTTATGGAGAGAGCTTACAACATTTTGTAAAACCTTACAGCTCGTCAACCCCAACTTCCTGTTGGTTTTCAGAGGCTTTCTTCTAACCCTCTCCTAGTTGGTAAAGAGATTAACTTGGATTCATCTCTTGCCCATCCTACTCTTTCTGAGCATCACTCTCTTGTGTTTGTTCTCGACCATTGGTCGAAAAGAGTGTCGACTTGGCTCTACCTTCAGTCACTCACTCTGTCCCCGAAGAGAGTAATGATCCTACTCCCATAGAAAATTTTAGGGGCGAATGTTTGCCCTTTGGCGAAATTAAGGGGTTTTAAATTTTTAGTGGGCGAATATTTTGTATCATAGTACATTTTTACAAATCACCTCAAATAGCCCCCTTATTTTAAGGGAGAGGGTAAAAAAGGTAAATTTAGCCCTTGAAATTAGGAGTTACAACCTTCCATTCGCCCATTTTCAAGAATAGGTTTTATTTAAGTGAATCCATTTGCCCATTTTCAAGAATAGGTTTTTATTTAAGTGAATCCTATGGGCCAAAGGCCCAAATACCATATTTATAAAAGAGGTATGGTAAATTAATAAAAATATAAATAAATGAGAGCTATGGTAAATAAATAAAGCATTTTTTATATTTACTCCATAAATAAATCACCTTATATACATGCAAGGGTGTAAACAAATAAAAATATAAGTAAAGTGGAGGTATAGTAAATAAATAAAACGTCTTTTTATACGTACTCAAAAGGTATGGTAAATAAATAAAAATAAACTAGACGCATGGTAAATAAATAAAACCTCTTTTTATATTTAGTACATAACCCTCGTTCTATTTATGAAGGCTCAAGAAAGAGGTTTTATTTAAGTGAATCCTATGGGCCAAATACCATATTTGTAAAAGAGGTATGGTAAATTAATAAAAATATAAATAAGCGAGAGCTATGGTAAACAAATAAAACATTTTTTTATATTTACTCCATAAGTCACCTTGTATTTATGAATGGTATGGTAAATTAATAAAAATATAATTAAACGAGAGGTATGGTAAACAAATAAAACATTTTATTTTTTATTTTTTTTATATTAATACCATGCAAAAAAACATTATTAACCCTAATATTAGTATTAATAAAAATAAAAATGGCACATGGTATTGACCCATGGTATTCACTTGGAATGTAGCCTATTTAAATGGGGGAATTAAATCAGAATAGATCCATCTTTACTCTGATCTACTAACCCCCGGGAGGTATCAAATATCGTGATATGCAAACTAGCATAGAGTGAAAAAATATTTGATTCGATCAAGAGTATAAATGGATGTTGTAATTTAATGTATGTTAAACATTTTAGCTTGGTTTAAAAAAAAAAAAAAAAAAAAATATTAATTTTATTAATTTTTATAAATTACTAATAGTAATTTTTAAGCTCCAAGTTTATGATAACCCATGGTATTGGCCTATGGTATTCATGTGAGCATAGACTATTTAAAGGGGAAATTTGGGTAATTTTTCTAATTGCAAACGGGAACATACTTGTGTATTGGGAGGGTGGTTATCCTAGAAGTGGAGTAAACAGATTGTAATTTGGGTAGTTTTTCTAATTGCAAACAACAACATACTTGTGTATTGGCAGGGTGGTTATGAGGTCCCTAGAAGTGATGAATTTGAATTTTTCTTGGTTTTATATATAGTGTTAGGATTTTTCTCATGCTTTCTGTGAATGGCAGGGGCGAATTTTATCTTACACCCACTAGATTATCGATATGTAATTTTGGTAATTTTGATTTCAAAAGATATTTTAAAGA
>APFE031046666.1:33174-68386 GCA_000404065.3 Pinus taeda | reverse complement strand
AAAAGGTAAATTTAGCCCTTGAAATTAGGAGTTACAACCTTCCATTTGCCCATTTTCAAGAATAGGTTTTATTTAAGTGAATCCATTCGCCCATTTTCAAGAATAGGTTTTATTTAAGTGAATCCTATGGCCAAATACCATATTTATAAAAGAGGTATGGAAAATTAATAAAAATATAAATAAATGAGAAGTATGGTAAATAAATAAAACATTTTTTATATTTACTCATAAGTCACCTTATATACATGCAAGGGTGTAAACAAATAAAATATAAGTAAAGTGGAGGTATGGTAAATAAATAAAACATCTTTTTATACTTACTCAAAAGGTATGGTAAATAAATATAAATATAAATAAACTAGACATATGGTAAATAAATAAAACCTCTTTATATATTTAGTCCATAACCTTCATTCTATTTATGAAGGCTCAAGAAAGAGGTTTTATTTAAGTGAATCCTATGGGCCAAATACCATATTTGTAAAAGACGTATGGTAAATTAATAAAAATATAAATAAATGAGAGGTATGGTAAACAAATAAAACATTTTTTTATATTTACTCCATAAGTCACCTTATATTTACGGACACTCAAAAAATGCGTTATATTTAGGTGAAACCCATGGGCAAAATACTATGGGACAAATACCATGGACTAGATTGTTATTAATACCATGCAAAACAACATTATTAACCCTAATATTAGTATTAATAAAAAAAAAAATGGCACATGGTATTGACCCATGGTAATACCAAGATCTTACAAGATTTTATAATTGAGTAAAATATTCGCCATGCCTGGTGAGATTCGCCCAAAAAATTATATATACATATTATATTATTGATAAAATCGCCTTCCATTTTTCTTATATACCATGGAGATTCGCCCAATTATTATACATAGAAATTTAGGGGGGGTTCTTAAAATTTTCCCTGCCTACTGCTCATGTTCTTCTTGTCTCCTCAGATTCTCATGAATCGAAGAGTGACCCTCCCATCCCGTTTGTTCAGGAGAGTCCGTCTCCTATTCCTGCAGAGCATGGGGGGAATCATATGATACCCCCACCAAGTAGTTCTATCGTTTCCTTTGTTTGGAGTCAATTGACTACATTCCTCCTTCCATCTTATGTGCCTTTCCAGATCACAATACAAGCCTATAATATGGTAGTACATGGCATTATACTAGATGAAGGTGCGCATGTTAGCATCGTGGCTTCTACTACTTGGCAAGCTTTGGGTTGCCCATAGCTTGTGCTTGTCACCCAGAATTTGTTGGCTTTCAATGGAGGAACTAGTCAGCCTTTAGGGATCCTTTTGAAGTTCCCTACTACTTTCGGAGGGAAGACTATCTATATAGATGTGATGGTAGTTCAAGGTCCCTTAGATTTCAATCTTCTCCTTAGACACAACTATGTTTATGTCATGGGAGCTCTTGTTTCTTCAATTTTGTGGGTGGTTTGGTTTCCACATGAAGGGAGAATAATGACCATTGCTCAATTATCATTCATTGGTCACCAGGTTCCTCCTATGCAACCATCGTCCCCTATTGGTTCTTGTTTGCAAGAAATACCCTCTCCGCCATAGGTCAATTATGTGGCTACCTGTTTCGTCTCCACATTTGCTGATGATCACACAAATGGTATAGTACATTATGTACTGGGGGAATTGGAACCTGATCCATCATTGGTACCAGTTGACATGTATTCCTCCAAGAGCATGGTTCTCCCGTCTAGTGAGGACATCTTGGGAGCCATGTTCTCATATGGTCCATGATCAATGGATTTTGGGGATAGTTCCTTATCTTGTGTCAAGCTCGTTAAAAAATGAAACAAGGGGTGTGAGCATATTTCCTTGTCTTGTGTCAATCTCGTTAAAAAATGAATCAAGGAGTCAGAGCATAGTTCCTTGTCTTGTGTCAAACTCGTTAAAAAATGAAACAAGGGGTGTGAGCATAGTTCCTTTTCTTGTGTCAAGCTCGTTAAAAAATGAAACAACTCCCTTTTCCAAAACGAGTCTTTGATTAAGGTCTCGTAAAATCCCAGTCCAGTCTTTCTTGGATCTCGAAAGTGAACTTTCATTCCATCCACCTAGCTAAATGAAATGAAGCTCGGGGGAATGTACCTCGAATTGAGTCATTGTGTTGGGGGCATGCAAACTTAACTCAAGCATAGTTTGTCTTTGTTTCAAGCTTTTGTAAAAATGAAACCAAAATCAAGCATAGTTTTTTGTTTCACGCTTGTGTAAACATGAAACCAAACTCAAGCAGAGTTCCCCATAGTTCAAGCTTGTGTAAAAATGAACCCATGTCCAATTTACATCTCGTGATTGTCGTTTTTATCGACTAATTTCTGCTACATGAGCCTTGGTTGTTTCATTCCATTTCCACCATCTCTTTGGCCGATCATATGCTTTCACTTGGTTGTTTTTATTTTCCTGAGGAACCGCAATAAAAAGTGGTTTTACTAGCCAGCCTCTTGATCCCTTAGTTTTTGAGCAGTTCCACCATAAACAAAACCAGTTGCTACACTTTATACCACTCATTCCTCCAGGATGAGTCATCTTTAAGCTCCTTTTTGACTCGTAAAAAATTGAAAATATTGCCGAGTATTTTTCCCTTTTTGACTCGTTAAAGTAAATAAAAATAGGGAGTCTGCTTTAAGCTCTTTTTTGACTCTCAAAACACGAAACAATTTCTGAGTTCTTGTCATTTTTACCTTATAAATGGTTTCAAAACATCGTTTACCCATTATACATTTACCCCTTTTTTGGGTTGGGATAAACTATTTACGAAAAAGGAATACCTTAATCAAACATGACAAGGAGGTTCTCTTGGATATTGTTTTCTACATTTTCGGGTTCAAGGGAAAGCTTTACAAAAAGGGACCTTTTGGAGTTTTCTTTTCCATGTCTTTTTCAAACTCTCTAAACATGAAAAAGATACCAAGTTTTTCCTTTGTCGGACTCGTTAAAAGAATAAACGACATCAGATTCGTCACCATGACGGACATGAGCTTCTCCTTCCTAGGGCTCGTTAATATTACTAGGTCAGATCCGTCTAAAGGATGAACTTATATTACAAGCATATGCTATCCCTGTCAAGCTTATGTAAAAATAACTAGGGTACTCGCCATAAATGGTGGGGGGAAATTGGAAGTATTTCATCAGTTGTATTCTTCACTTAAGGCAGCATGTCGCTTTTGAACATTGACACTCATATGTTGTTTGTGTCGGGTTTTGGAAAATCCTCATTCTGTCACTTGCCTCCCTGGTCTTTGTGTTATCCATTTTAAAACTCTCATATGATCTTTGCCACGTCACCATGACCTCTGATCCTATGATGTCAAATGCTGCCAAAATCTAGAGTCGTGTCATCCACTTGTTCAAGAGAAGTCCTCCTACCTATACATTGTCTTATCATATGTCACCATCTTGGATTACTCTCATTCATTTTGTTTCTTGTTTCATGTCGATGATGAAGCATTCATTATGACCTTCCTTCGATAGATCACTTCCTGTCGACTTCAGCACATTATCCAGGAAGTTGATCTAGAAACTCCTTTCTAGTACCTTAGAGCTTGCATGCCCTAATGGCAAGTTCTTCATGCTCAATGACAGGTTTTCATCACTGGCCTTCGATCGAGTGATTTCACAGGTGTTTAACTTTAGTTCCTTATCACACTTCGTGAATTGCACTGATAGTACCTTGAGAGTCATTGACATTATGGGTGGTTTCTCTCGCGCTTGTTAACGGTTCACATCATTGGCTAGTAATTAAGTGATTTTCTAGCAATATCGACTTCAAAATGTCTATTCACATGTTAGAATTTGTACTTTGATCGGGTCGTGTTGGAGTGCAATACCCTAGGATTAGATCACAAATTTCCAGGTTGCGAGGAGGGATGAGTCATTCATGATTATATACATGATACTTTAGATGGATGGCTGCAACCATACCGTGGGTATTTTCATTTTGATCCTCTCTATGCGGATGGATGCGCCCATGTCATGGATCTATTTCATATGATCCCTTTAGTCGGATGGCTACGTCCATGCCGAGGATCCATGCACATGAACCTTTTCTTGATGGATAGTTGCACCTATACCATGGATTCATGTATTGTTATATGCCTCTCATGTTTATCAGACATGACTATTAGATTTTAGATATTTACATGCATGTTTGAGTTTCAGGTCTTCCGATGCTGGTATTCCAAGTCCTCGCTCTTGTTTAAAGAATTTCAATGATTGCTCTCAGCTCTGACTTCATGCTTTAGGGGGCATCTGTTACACAATAAATTGTCACTCTCCTATCACTCCCCATTCCTGATCTACTATGTTATACTTTCACCATGAAACCTATGCTCTTGCATCCCTTGAAGTTTGAAGAAAGTAGTCCCCACTCCCTTCACAAAATTTCCAGAGAATCCTTCTTAAAACCCAGTTTTTAAGATCAGTGCTTTTGCCCAGTGTCTCACGCGCACCGATGATGGAGTTTTACACTGTGACTAGTGCTGATCAGTGCTACTGTTATCCCAATACCTGCGCTGGTCTACTTCTGGAAATGTTTTATAAAAGGAAACTGAGTTTCACGTCCAGAAACTTATAGTGGTGATGTGATGGATGTTCATTTGGTTGGAAAAGGGTCGAGAACTCCATATAAGGTTCTTTTCCCCTTAAAAGTGGACCTTCCCAAGGAGATAAGACCTTCTTCCCCCTTGAGTGGATCTCATTCTTATCCTCCTCTTCCTATATAAACCACTTCCTCTTACCCTTTTTGGTTACGTTACACATAATACAACACATAGTGAAAGTAAAGGAGAGATAGAACTAGCTGCAAAATTCTGAAATCTTTAGCTTTTGATAGAAGAATATTAGTCTTAGATGACAAAAGACCAATCTTTGGTAGCTAAAGCATGAGGAGGGAGAGTTAGAGCTTGGAAGCCATTTCATGTCAAGCTAGAGGAGGAAAAGAGTGCTGAAAAGGCGTGTAGTAGGACTTGGATACAACAAAGGAGATCTCCAACTTCAAGGCTTCGATTGTATTTCTCTTTGAAGTTTATTTCAATACAACTAATGGTTTATTTCCTATATCGGGTGTGATATTACATTTGATAGCTTAGAACTCCTTGAACTTTTAAGTAGATTGGATTCGATTTTATGCTATCACGTTTGATGTTGTTTCTTGCATGTTTGTTTTAAGTACTTGAATGAAAGGAATGAAAGGAAGCTGGAACAAGGAAGCAAGATCACCATCAAGTGGATTAGCATTATAAGAGGTAGGCCCTCTTATTCTATTATAATCCAAGGAAATTTACATTAGATTGTCTTGTTTGTGGCTAGACCCACTCTCTTTGGCTAGAGGGATCGTCTCTGTCCACAGAGAGGATATTACTACACCACAAATTGGCAACCATAGTGGGGAGATACATTTCCTTTTCATCACTTTGTTTTTTCTACTCTTGTGCCTAGTTTGTTTATTTATGGTCTTTTGGATCTATATTGACTTGTTTGAAGGCATACAGACACGAGCCCACCCTATGATGTGTTAATTCTGGCCTTGTGTGAAGTTATTTCTTATTTTTTCTTTGAATCCATCGGTCAACACTATTTTTGGCCAAACAATCGTGCCGATCATGCCTATCGGCGCTAGTTTTAGCCTGACAGTCATGCTGGTCATGCCAATCAGCGCTAGTTTCAGCCCAAAAGTCGTTCCGGTCTCTGAGTTAAGAAAAAATAAGAGTTTCTCCCATTCCACTGCCAGTGTATCTTGACCCTCAGACTCTCTTCTTCCACCCATAAGTGACTAGAATGATTTGTTTGCTAGTTTTGATAGATTGATTGGATTGAAGTTTAATTGCTTTATTTTTTGAGTTTTTTGGATGGTTTCTATGACCCTAAGGAATCTAGGTCAATTATCGTTCATTTGTTTGTTTACTCATTGTGTCAAGTTTATGATTTGTTTGATCCGAATGGAAAATGGCCCCTTGTATTGGTTATCTATGGTATTGATCCATGATTTTAGGAAGAAGCTTGCCTATATAAAGCAAAGGAGATCACTTGGCTAATTCATTCTTGCAAATCGAATATCTTAAGATCTGAAATATTGGGTTATTGTTTTAAAAGTTTTATCTATGAAAGGGAAGTTGAAAGCGAATCTGTGAAGGGTGATCTCTCGAGCGCTGCAGCTGCGGAAGTGCAGAGGCGCCACAGAAGGCGCCGTGCGGAGACGTCACAGAGGCTCCAGTGCAGGTGACGCCACAGAAGGCGCCAGTGCGGAGGCGCCACAGAAGGCAAGTGGAAAGGTGCCACAGAAGGCGCAGTGCGGAGACGCCACAGAGGGCGCCATGAAGGTGCAGTGTGGAGACGCCACAGAGGCGCCACAGAAGGCGCAGTGCGGAGGCGCCACAGAAGGCGCAGTGTGGAGACGCCACAGAGGCGCCACAGAAGGCGCAGTGCGGAGACACCACAGAGGTTATCCGAATAGGAAATGGCATCAACCCATGGTACTCATCCACCCATATTATTCATTGACCCATGGAATTTACCCAGGGTATTGTAAATGGCATCCACCAGTGGTATTGTAAAATCCACCCATGGTATTCATTCACCCAAGGAATTTACCCATGGTATTGTAAATGGCATCCGCCCGTGGTATTGTAAAATCCACCCATGGTATTCATTCACCCATGGAATTGACTCGTGGTATTGTAACTGAAAAATACTATAAGTAAAAAGTCACATTTTGTAAAAGGACAGATTGTCCACCACAATGTAGCCTTTACAGTTCAGAGGCATGTAGCCACACATCTCTTCTCAGAGATAAGATACCATTGCCCTAGCTAGTTTATTTTCACTTGGGTTTTAATAAAAAAAGTTTCTTTGTGGTTTTGTTTATTGGGAATTCTCCTATTTTTCTTCTGGAAATTTCAAGTTTTTAGATCTTGGGGGCCTTTCCCAAGATCTGGATCATTGTTGCTTCATTTAATCCATCTTTCAGTCGCGACATCTTCATTGCTTCATTTTCAATTGAATGAGTGAAAGAGTCTTGTTTGTTCTCTTATTTCGAGTGTCTCTTTTCTCTTTCCGAGCATAGATTACATTGCTTGGTTTGTCGATTGAAGCATTTATGTATTTGGTTTGTTTGATTCAGGGAAGAAGTTTCTTTTAGTTTCATTTATCAAGCTTTGGATTTGATCGATGCTTGTTTGTTCGGAACTATGAAATTTTCACTAAAAGTGCTTTATGTCAAAGATTCATTTTGATTTTTATGAAAATAAGAACATCATTCTAGTTTACTTAAGTGAAAATTTTGCATTAGTAGCATCATTAAGAAGCTAGAATTGCATCATCATAGGCATTGGAAATGAAATGAAACTTCTTTTATTATTAAGGGAATATTAAGTGCATTTAGGACATGTATTAGTGAAAGATTTCATTATTTGATTGTTGCATTGATTGTGTGCTCTCTATCCCTCAAATAGTGTTAACTTTCATCAAAGAAACTTTCTTTTCTCATATAGCTGCATATAGGAGTTTTCAGATGACAGCGGTAGGGCCTTGGAATTGAAACCTAATTCAAGATCAACCATTAAAATTTATTGAATTAACCTAAGGAAGCATTGAAACTAAATGCTCACATTTAGAGGTCTAGGCTAGAGACATGTTCCAGCGTCTATAAACCTAGCAGTTGTCATTCGCTTAAGCTTTAGATAACACTAGTATGGACTTGTGCTCCCTGTACTGCCACATATATAAAGGGAGATCCCTATAGGTTGAAATCCTTTATCCATAGGAAGTAGAGTCTCCCGCCTTGTAAACGTGATACACTGAACACAACATTCAGGGTGATTGCCTGCTCGTACTTTTTGGTTCGCTGGGAGGCATTTTGTAGTTCACGGTTACTTGGTAATCCCTTTTGCCTAGATTATCCTGAGCAGTCATTTTGACTCTTTAAATTTAAAATATCATCGAGCACTTGTCCTTTCGAGCTCGTTAACTCTGAAAGCAACTAGATTCACCTTTTGCCCTTTTCTTGACTCTTAAAATATGAAAAGGCAAAGCTTTGTTTCAATGTCTTAAAATTAACTACCCACGAAATATTCTTGGTTAATGTTATCTTCCTTAGTGATTCTTTAGGGTCGATTCCAAATGGCAACATTTCCAGAGTCTACGAGTCAAGGATTCCCCTCGGATGGGAATCCTGGTCCTTTTCCTTCTTTTGGAAACACTGGTGCCCCTTATATGGCAACGTTGTCCCTCCCTCGGTTAACCATTGGTTTACCTATCTGGTTATTTTTGACCTCGGTGGTCCCGAGTGTCCCAACTCCTGTCCAACCATCTCCTTCATTTGAGCCACATCACGTTGATTCTAAGGTTGACATCTCACCTTCTTCCCCTATTTCTTCACCTTCCTCTTCTACTTCGCCTGGTGAAAGTTTGAAATCCAGTAACCAGGAGGCTAAGAAGAAGAAGAAGAAGACAAAGAAGAAGAAGCTAGATAAGCGAGAGGCCAACCATGCGGATGTTACTCCAAATACACCTCCCGTAGACAAACCTTTCGATCGTCCACAGAAGGTCAGATTCCCTTGCAAGTTGTGTAAGGGCGACCATCTCCTTCAAGACTGTCTTGGTATTCCTAGAGTCTTAGAGGTATGGTCTCAAGACCTGAATCGACCATTCTTATAGACCTCTGGAGATCATGTCAATGCTGCACCTTCAACTAATGATGGTAAGAAGAAGGGAAAGATTAAATTGCCCTATAGGTTATGTGAAGGGAAGCATCTTCTTCACCTTTTTACTCTTATGGATAGAGCTTCCAATGTTTTGGAAAACCTTACATCTCCTCAACCCCAACTTCCTGTTGGTTATTAGAGGCTTTCTTCTAATCCTCTCCTAGTTGGTAAAGAGATTGACTTGGATTCATCTCTTGCCCATCCTACTCTTCCTGAGCATCACTCTCTTGTGTCTGTTCCCGACCAACCATTGGTCGAAAAGAGTGTCGACTTGGCTCCACCTACAGTCATTCACTCTGTCCCCGAAGAGAGTAATGATCATACTGCTCATGTTCTTCTCATCTCCTCAGATTCTCATGAATCAAAGAGTGACCCTCCCGTCCTGATTGTTAAGGAGAGTCTATCTCCTATTCCTGCAGAGCATGGGGGGAATCATATGATACCCCCACCAAGTAGTTCTATCATTTCTTTTTTGTGGAGTCAATTGACTACATTCTGCCTTCCATCTTATGTGCCTTTCCAGATCACAATACAAGCCTATAACAATGGTAGTACATGGCACTATAATAAATGAATGAGCGTCTATTAGCATCATGTATTCTACCACTTGGAAAGCTTTGGGTTCCCCACAGCATGTTCTTGTCACCCATAATCTGTTGGCTTTCAACGGAGGAACCAGTTAGCCCTTAGGGATCCTTTCGAAGTTTCCTATTACTTTTGAAGGGAAGATTGTCTATATAGACATGATTGTAGTCTAAGGTACCTTAGATTTCAATATTCTCCTTGGACGTGACTATGTTTATGTCTTGGGAGCCCTTATTTCATCGCTTTTCTATGTGGTTTGTTTTCCACACGAAGGGAGAATAGTGACCATTGATCAATTATCATTCGTTAGTCACTAGGTGCCTCATATGCAACCATTGTCCCCTATTGGTTCTTGTTTGCAAGTAGTACCCTCCCCGCCATAGGTCAATTATGTGGCTACCTGTTCCGTTTCCACATCTGTTGATGATCACACATACGGTATAGTACATTATGTACTAGGGGAATTGGAACTCGATCTGTCATTGGTACCAGTTGACATGTATTCCTCCTAGTGCGTGGTTCTCCCGTCTAGTGAGGACCTCCTTGGAGCCATGTTCTCGTATGGTCTATGATTAATGGATTTTGAGTATAGTTCCTTGTCTTGTGTCAAGCTCGTTAAAAAATGAAACAAGGGGTGTAAGCATAGTTCCTTGTCTTGTGTCAAGCTCGTTAAATAATGAATCAAGGAGTTAGAGCATAGTTCCTTGTCTTGTGTCAAGCTCGTTAAAAAGTGAAACAAGGGGTGTGAGCATAGTTCCTTGTCTTGTGTCAATATTGTTAAAAAATGAAACAACCCCCTTTTCCAAATCGAGTCTTTGATTAAGGTCTCGTAAAATCCCAGTCGATTCTTTCTTGGATCTCGAAAGTGAACCCTCATTCCATCCACCTAGCTGAATGAAATGAAGCTTGGGGGGCAGGTACCTCGAATTGAGTCATTATGCTGGGGTCTTGCAAACTTAACTCAAGCATAGTTTGTATTTGTTTCAAGCTTTTGTAAAAATGAAACCAAAATCAAGCATATTTTTTTTGTTTCATGCTTGTGTAAAGATTAAACCGAATTCAAGCAGAGTTCCCCATGGTTCTAGCATGTGTAAAAATGAAACCATGCCCAATTTACATCTCGTGATTGTCATTTTTATCATCTAATTTCTGCTAGATGAGCCTTGGTTGTTTCATTCCATCGCCACCATCTCTTTGGCCGATCATATGCTTTCACTTGGTTGTTTTTCCTTTCTTAAGGAATCG
This sequence comes from Pinus taeda, assembly GCA_000404065.3. Taxonomy (NCBI): domain Eukaryota; kingdom Viridiplantae; phylum Streptophyta; class Pinopsida; order Pinales; family Pinaceae; genus Pinus; species Pinus taeda. Next base: position 57,825 of record APFE031046666.1, on the reverse strand, counting down.
CAACAATGAGTGGTTTTACTAGCTAGCCTCTTGACCCCTTAGTTTTTTAGTAGTTCCACCATAATCGGAACCAGTTGCTACCCTTTATACCACTTGTTCCTCCAGGATGAGTCATCTTTAAGCTCTTTTCTGACTCGTAAAAAATTGAAAATATTGCCGAGTATTTTTCCCTTTTTGACTCGTTAAAGTAAATAAAAACAGGGAGTCCGCTTTAAGCTCTTTTCCAACTCTCAAAACATGAAAAGATTGCCAAGTTTTTGCTGTTTTGACCTCGTAAATGGTTTCGAAACGTTGTTTACCCATTATATGTTTACCCCTTTTTCGGGATGGGATAAACTATTTACGAAAAAGGAGTACCTTAGTCAAACATGACTAGGAGGTTCTCTTGGATATTGTTTTCTACCTTTTCGGGTTCGAGGGACAACTTTACAAAAAGGGACCTTTTGGAGTTTTATTTTCTATGTCTTTTTCAAACTCTTTAAACATGAAAAAGATACCAAGTTTTTCCTTTGTTAGACTCGTTAAAAGATTAAATGACATCGGATTTGTCACCACGACAGACATGAGCTTCTCCTTCTCGTTAATCTTACTAGGTCAGATCCGTCCGAAGGATGGAATTATATTACAAGAATATGCTATCCCCGTTAAGCTTATGTAAGAATAACTGGGTTACTCGCTAGAAATGGTGGGGGAAAATTGGAAGTATTTCATCAGTTGTATTCTTGACTTGAAGCAGCATGTCGCTATTGAACATTGACACTCAGATGCTATTTGTGTCGAGTTTTGGGACATCATCACTCTGTCACTCGCCTCCCTGGTATTTTGGTTATCCATTTTAAACCTCTCATATGATCTTTTCCACGTCACCATGACCTCTGATCCTATGATGTCAAATGCTACCAAAATTCGGAGTTGTGTCATCCACATGTTCAAGAGAAGTCTTCCTACATGTACATTGTCTGATCATATGTCACCATCTTGGGTTACTCTCACTCATTGTGTTTCCTGTTTCGTGTTGGTGATGAAGCATTCATTATGACCTTCCTTCGACAGATCACTTCCTGTCAACTTCAGCTCATTATCCAGGAAGTTGATCAAGAAACTCCTTTATAGTACCTTAGAGCTTGCATGCCCTAATGGCAAGTTCTTCGCACTCAACGATAGGTTCTCATCATTGGCCTTCGATCAAGCGATTTCACAGGTGTTCAATTTTATTTCCTTATTCACACTTTGTGAATTGCACTGATAGTACCTTGAGAGCCATTGACATTATGGGTGGTTTCTCTCGCACTTGTTAACGGTTCACATCATTGGCTGGTAATCAAGTGATTTTCTAGCATGTTCAACTTCAGCACGTCTATTCACATGTTAGAATTTGTAATTTGATCGGGTCATGTTGGAGCGCAAGATCCTGGGCTTAGATCACAAAAGTCCAGGTTGCGAGGAGTGATGAGTCATTCATGATTCTTTAGACGGATGGCTGCGACCATACTGTGGGTATTTTCATTTTGATCCTCTATATGCGGATGTCTGCGTCCATGTCGTGGATCTATTTCATATGATCCCTTCAGTCGGATGGCTGCGTCCATGCTGAGGATCCATCCACATGATCCTTTTCTTGATGGATAGCTGCGCCTATACCATGGATTCATGTATTGTTATATGCCTCTTGTGTTTATCAGGCATGACTATCCGATTTTAGATATGTACATGTATGTTTGAGTTGCAGGTATTTCGATGCTGGTATTCCAAGTCCTCACTCCATCTTAAAACATTCCAACCATCGCTCTCAGCTTTGATTTCATGCTTTAGGGGGCATCTGTTACACAATAATTTGTCACTCTCTTGGCACTCCCCGTTCCAGATCACGGAGAACCCTAGTAGTGACTACTATGTTATACTTTCACCATGAAACCTATGCTCTTGCATCCCTTGAAGTTTGAAGAAAGTAGTCCCCACTCCCTTCAAAAATTTTCCAGAGAATCCTTCTTAAACCCCAATTTTTAAGATCAACGCTCTTGCCCAGTGTCCCACCCGCACTAATGACAGCTTGTTACACTGTGACCTGTGCTGATCAGCGCTACTTTTATCCCAATACCCACACTGGTCTACTTCTGGAAATTTTTTATAAAAGGAAACAGAGTTTCACGTCTAAAAACTTCTAGTGGCAATGTGTTGGATGTTTGTTTGGTTGGATAAGGGCCGAGAACTCCATATAAGGTTCTTCCCCCCTTAAAAGTGGACCTTACCAAGGAGATAAGACCTTCTTCCCCCTTGAGTGGATCTTATTCTTATCCTCCTCTCCCTATATAAACCACTACCTCTTACCCTTTTTGGTTACGTTACACACAATACAACACATAATGAAAGTGGTGGAGAGATAGAACCAGCTGAAATATTCTGAAATCTTTAGCTTTTGATAGAAGAAGATTAGTCTTAGATGAAAAAGACTAGTCTTTGGTAGCTAAAGCATGAGGATAGAGAGTTAGAGCTTGGAAGCCATTTCATGTCAAGCTAGAGGAGGAAAAGAGTGCTGAAAAGGTGTGTAGCCGACTTGGATACCGCAAAGGACATCTCCAACATCAAGGCTTCAGTTGTATTTCTCTTTGAAGTTTATTTTAATATGACTACTGGTTTATTTCATATATTGGGTGTAATATTAGATTTGATAGCTTAGAACTCCTTGACCTTTGAAGTAGATTGGATTTGATTTTATGCTATCACATTTGTTGTTATTTCATTCATGTTTGTTTCAAGTACTTGAATGAAAGGAACGAAAGGAAGATGGAGCAAGGAAGCAATATCACCATCAAATGGACTAGCGCTATAAGAGGTAGGCCCTCTTATTCGATTCTAATCTAAGTTCATTTACATTAGATTGTCTTGTTTGTGGCTAGACCCACTCTCTTGGGCTAGAGGGATCATCTTTGTCCACAGAGAGGATATTCCTACACCACAGTGTCTTTATTTTATGCCATGAAGTTAGGTAGATTGCATCATCTCATTTTTTTGCACCTTTCAGATGGATCCATCATCCACAACGTATATCGGTCATGTCGACGGTGAAAGTCGCTTCTCCAGGAATCTAGCCTCGGCAGCTTGGGCCATTTTTACCCCCTTGATTACATTAGTCCTTTCAAATGACGTGTGCATTGGATCTACCACCAATAACCAGGACAAATATGATGCAGTGATAGGTTTGTTAGTCGATTCCCTTGCTCATCACATCCTTCATCTTCATGTTCGTTTAGATTCCTTGCTTCTTGTTGTGCAATTGAATGGTGTGTATCATGTACATAACCAAGTCCTATTTAGAAAATATCTACGAGTTAAGTTGTTGGTACGTGAATTTGAAACCATTACACTCAGTCATGTTCCTAGAGCCCAAAATACCTATGTAGATACCATTGCAAACAACATTCTAGATTGGCATTTATCACATGTATGCCACATAAGACAACCATAAACAAAACAAATGGTGAACCATCATCGTCATATAAAACACATAAAACACATAAGTATTTGGAGTCCACCACTCTAAATACATCCAATACACCCATAACATATTGGGGGGCACATAGGCCCTACCTCTCCTTATCATCCCTTGGAGGATCTCGTGCCAAGTTGGGCTGAGATGCTTGAACCCCTTTTTTGAGCACTTGGAACACAATGATGTTCCACAAACTCCTCCTGCTAGGGGGCATCATTCCCACCTTTGCATACCAGATCAATCCCCTCCATCACCTATGTTTGCGGGAAGTATTCCATACTTGGGGGCATGATGGTTTTCCCCTGGCCATCTTCTCAATTGATTAACATATGTCTCGGCCTAGATCCTACTGGATCTAGGTATGGTCGATTATCCTCCCATTCCTTGGGTATTTTGTCATATCAGCCTCTCCGACGAGCCATATGCACATCACATATCGTAGACGTTTGATACCATATCTTCAAACATTCTACTATATTTCCACATAGTCCCCGTGTTTGACTTAGTGGGTGAGGATTATTCTAGACCTCCTCTAATACTTCATTCTTGTTTTCCACTTCCCTTAATCCTTCATCAGGAACGATCGTTCCAAGAAGAATTAAGGCCATTTGTAGACAATTAAGGCCACTTTCCTAAAAGTCATAGATTTCAATTCCGATGGTCGGTTTGTCCACTATGATCTCCACAAAATTTAGGGCCTTCTCCTCCTCTCAAATTGGAGGGGAAACACCCTTTTTTAGGAAAACCCACAAATTATTTATTTTATTTTTATTTTTATTATATATTTATTATTATTTTTTCTTTATTTATTTTATTTTAATTTAATTAATTTTTATATATTTTTAATATTTAATATTATGTTATATATATATATAATATTATATATTTTTTTTTTTTTGTCACCCATTGTGACCAAATCGTAGCCCAGTTTGACAAACCATCAGCACCATTGGAAAGCTCTCATCGAGTATTATAATGGGTCTTTCTCAGTTTTTGATGATTTGAAACTTCACCCGGAAGCCATTTTTCCAAGAAGGGTCACTTCGTTGCCTCTTAAAATTGAATTTATTCATATACGATTCTTGTACTTTGGGGAGCACCCTCCCTTGGCACTTTTTGTCTCACGTGTCGATCTTTGTCATGGGACACCATCATTTTCTCATGTCTTCATGGTCCCCACTGGGCCTATTTTGTGTGGCAGCGTCATCGAGTCACCCTTGTTTAGAGCGTCCATGATGAGTACACGCTTACATCCATGGAGTTTGTTTCACATCCCATTATATCATGTCACAATATTCTATCCATTTTTGCATATTATTCATCATGTGTTGCCCATTTTTTCCTCCAGTCATACTGTCCCCATCCCCTTCGGAGTTGAGTCAGTTACTGCTAGGTCAACCATACACTTTATGCTCTGACAAGGGAAGTTGTATGTTGGTCCCTCAGTTCCACATTTTCCTTTATACCTAGTGTCAGTTCATTAATCAAATTACTATTTTCCCTCATACCTTAGTTGAGGATCCTCATTGCCTCATCTATCGCGGGCCCTATTCTGTCGACATCAACTCATTTATTCCAGAAGAATGGCCTAGAGGGTGGTGTATCTTTGTTCCAACTTCCATTCTTGTTCGGTGCCTAGGATCAAGAAAAGGGAGTCATCATTTCCCTTTGACTTGGTTTTTTCATGTTCGTGATTCATACACTTGATGGTCCAGTGATGCAACAGATTGTACCAGTGATTCTCGGGTGTGTTTGAAATGTTTCAGACCTCATGAGGCGGTGGCCCTTCAGGTAGCCCCCCACATGCTCAAATGCATTCCTATTATGCTACAATCATAGATGTAGTTCCAAATATTTGATGGGTTCAGTTCCTATTGATCACAGTGTTCATAGCATGCACGTCTCCTTTATATGATCCATTCAGTTTTGCAGAGTCCTTCCCTATTCAGCAAGGCTTCTCCGGTTGTTCTACCCTCCCTCCCACCCATTTTTTTTTAGGGAAGAGGCATTATATATTATGTACTTAGATATTCTTGTATCTAGTCCTGGCTCATATTTTCTAGGTGCATTATTTATATGGAACACATTGTATTATTTTCTGGCTCTGTTATGCTAGCATGTCATGTACCATTCAACATGTACTTCATTGCTCAGTTTTATGTTTATGAGTGCACCATTATTTTTGTACTAAGTTATCTCGACAGTATGGGTATGCCTCCCCTGCCTCATTGAGGTCTGGTACCACAACATAAAAGAAGACTTGCATTAGTCTCTCCCCTTCTGTCCCTATCCTCTTTCGCTTCAGCTTTATTGGTCTCTCTCTCCCTCTCTCTCTCTGACTCCCCTGTGTTGTTTAGTGGTTGTGTCTTTACAACGTACTTTGGTCATACGTTTTTCTCCTAACACTCGTATGTTAGGGGGAAATATGTTATCGCCAAAAAATTGATCATCTAGCCTAATTTACTAGATGGATCGAAGTACACCATGTAAAGTCAGTTTTACCATAGTAAAATTGCTTTCATTGCGAGAAATTACTTAATAAACCAGCTTTATTAAGTAATTTATAGTTAAACCCATGAATAATAATTAAATAAATCACATTTATTTGATTTTCTTCTAGGAATAATTAATTAAACCATTGTTCAATTATTATTCCTTGTCATATTTGACCCAATTATGAAAAATCAATAGATAAATTATTAATTATCTTATTTTTCTCTAGGAATAATTAATTAATCACTAATTAATTATTATTCCTTGTCAAATTCGACTAACTCCCTTAGAAATAATTAAATAAATCATTAATTGTTTATTATTCCTTAACTAATTCCTTGAGATGATAAATAAATCATTTATTTATTTATTATTTCTAAATGAAAGTTTAAATACTTTTTCCGTCCTAACCAAATGTAATAAAATATTCCAAGTGGTTATTCCAAGAATGAGATTAATAATATTTTATTCTTGCTAATTATTCAAGGATAACTCAATATTTTGTTATAAATAGAAGGGTTTTCCATTCATTATTCGCTTTTGATTATTTTCATTGTTTCGATCACTGTTGTAACTTTAATTATTTTCATTGTTGCACACCATATTTTTGTTGGGTTTACACATTATAGAGGAGAGAGACTCTACACAAGCTGAAGAAGTTTGAGGATAGCCAAGAAGCCATCCCATAGAGGGGGACTGGTAACATCTATTTGTTCCCTTCACAAGTGTTATAATAAAAACTATTCTGTATGTCTGGTTTCCACTGGATGATTAGAGTTATTGTTCTTTCTTTTTGTTGTTTAACTATGATTGTAGCATAGATTAGAATTTTGGTAGGTTTTGTTTCTATCAGTTGCTATAGATCTACAATGTTTAGCAACCATTTATATTGTTGATATTGTTTGTCATCCACAATCTTAAGTAAGTTCTTTTCATACATATTTGAGAAGAAAACACTACAACAATCACTTTCATTTTATTTAAGCCTTTGCAAGTGTCGTTTGCACTTTTCTATTACTTCCGAAAGTGTCGTCTTGTGGTTGGGGAAGTATCACATCTAGTCAAAGGGAGTCATTTTTAAATTCTTAAAGGGTATCTATGGTGCATTATTTTGCACTATTGTGTTCCATCCATCATAATGACATGCATTAGACACATTCCCCAAGTTTTATGCACTGTTGCACTGGTGTCATCACTGTCGTCGCAAAGTGTATCCTAAGTGTTGCACAAGGAGGAGGATGTTGTTTTACTGTCGCATTAAGGGGATCATGTTGATTCTAAGTGCTGAGTGTTCAATTTTGTGTCTTTGATTATTATGGGTGTGTGATCATGTTCAAGTCCTATCTTGGTTTCACCTCTGCCTCACTAGTCCCACCCTTAGTCAAATTCCACAATATTTTCTTCCCGACCAACTTGGACCATCTTTGCCCCTCTAAATTGTGTGTTTCACAGTTGTAAGCTCAAACCATGAATCCTTGCCTCTTGGAACTACTCAATGTAGAATCACTACCTCGAAGGAATGCACATTGTGCAGTCACAGTGCTCAATTGTTGCCTCCTGCCCTTCAAAATTGCGTAGTATTTCTTCCTAGCCAACCTCTTGCTGCACATTGCGCAGTCTCAGTCATTAAGTTGTCTCCCTGTCTCCTTGAGTTGCGCAACTATGGAATCGTGTTTCCTGATCTCTCTCTTGAACTGTACATTGCACAATCATAGTGAGCAAGCCTTCCTCACTATGTCAGTAACTCCCTCAACTATGCAATCTTCCTTCTCTAACCCCCAAATGTTGTGCATTGTGCAATCACAATCACCAAAGCCTCACTCATGCCTCTTGGAACTGCGCACTAAACAATCCTTGAGCCTCATTCTTAGGCTAATACCTTGTTCTAGATAAGCCAATGCATTTCATGAAGAAGGTTAGAGAAAATGGGTAGGGGGCAACCTCCTTGGGGGGAGGATCGCGTTCCCTTTGGTCTCTAAAAGGCTAGATCATGTTTCTTGGGTCACCATGTATCAATAAAAAGGGAGTATTTATTATCCTTATCCAGCCAACTTGGATGTCTTCTATAGTGGGAAGTAATCCACACATATATATCTGTCTAGATCTCCTCGAAATCTTTGCAAAATCCCCTTAATATCCTACACAATAGTCATGTTAGGCACATAAAGCAGGAAAAATATCCTTGACCCTCTTAATAACTCATTAAGCTAGGAAAGGGTTATTAAGCACAAAAAGGAAGGTTTAATGTAGCTTTTATGTGCCAAGGGTCCTTAGATGGGCCTTATTTTTTCCTATTTAGGAGGCCCATTAAAACACAAGTCACTTTAAAGAAAAATAAAAAAAATCATCACCATAATGTTTTTCCATCTTCTCAAAATATCTATTTTTATTTCTTTGAAAAATAAAAAAAATGTGGAAAATATTTAAAAGTGTATAAGATAAAAGATGTATGTATCATTCAATATATTTCTTATAGTCTAAAGAGTGCAAAAAATAGAGGTTTAGTTAAAAGCATTATATCCATTTCTCAAACAATTGATTAAAGTGTTAAAGTATATATATATATATATATTGCCCAAGAGTGTTTACATCTTATATATATATATAGTGCCCAAGAGTGTTTACATCTTCTCAAGAAATAAAAGACATCATCACCGATAATTGTTTTTTGATCTTCTCAAAATTCCATTTTTCTTTCATTTGAAAAATAAGTAATGTGGAAAATATTTAAAAGTGTATAGATAAAAGTGTATAATTATCATTACATATATTTCTATTGTCTAAAGAGTGAAAAAATAGAGTTGGTATAAAAGCATTAAATCCATTTCTTAACAATTGATTAAAGTGTTATATTATATATATATATATAATATATATATATATATATATTATATATATTATATATATATATAATAATAAAAATAGGGAAAATGCAATCTATAAGGTTTTCAATATACAATGATTAAGTGTACTATTTAGGCACTCCTTAATGTTCAAGTCACACACACACATATATAATTTAAAAATATGGAAAAGGCAATTCATAAGGTTTTTAATATACAATGAATGAGTGTACTAGTAAGCCACTCCTTAATGTTCAAGTTAAATGTTCAAAACCTATGGGTAGACCCAACACCTAACATACAATAAAGAGTGAAAATGATTATAAAAATAACTACATATGTATTCAAGATATTTTCAATGTTTAGAGAGTATAGAGAATTGAGGTGAGGGTGAAAATTTACGGAAAAATTATCAAAATATTCCTTAGTAATATCAATTTAATTATAGTTGGATTAAGAACTATGTCGATATAGAGGAGTGACAATCAAGGTTCATAGTTGGCACAAGTGAATGAATGATTCAAGAAGGTTGAAAAGGTTACAATTAAGTGATCCAATGCAAGGGAGGATGCGAAATGTGGTTTCAATGGGGAAAGGGGGGTTTCAACCCCTCAATTTATTTAAATCCTTTAAAGTGACATTGATAGTGGATTCAAATCCAACCCTAGTGGAGAAAGAAATGAGAGGAAAAAGGAAAGCTTCAATTTAGGAGGTGAGTAGAGATCTAAAGGAAAAGAGAGCATGCAACAATATGAAAGGTTAAAATATGTCTATCTAGCTAAACTCCAAAAATCCAAGGTATGAGGTCACTTCCACTGATGTTGGAAATGACGTGTAGCACATATGAGGTCATGGCATTATAGGGAAATTTATGGGCAGATGGTCATTTGAAAATATTTGATAACCTAAATAACACTACGTGGAAAATGAAGGGTCAAATGGACTTAAATCTAGGTTCTAAAGGTTTTTTCATTATGACCTTTGCTTGTCTAGAATATGGTAAAAAATATTCAAGGAACATATTTTTTCAATTTAGTAGGATTACGTTTGTGCTTTTAGACAAATATATTTCCACCATAAAAGAAGAATTTATGGTGCCGCCAATATGTATTCGCCTCTATGAATTCCCTAAATAATCTTGGGAGAAGGAAACATTGGAGGGATTAGGAAATACACTTGGTACATTGTGAAAATATCATAGGTAATAAAGGTGGCTAAGTAGGCATCATATGCAAGAATATGTGTTTTCATGGATGTTATAGGAGAACTACTAGAGTTGATCATCATATGTTATTAGGATGTTGAGTGGGTTCAACCACTCAACTATGAGCATATCCTCTTATAGTGTCAAAAATGCCACAAAAATGGACACCATTTTAGAAACCATCCAATGAATTTTATAGTGGATCAGGAGAAGAATAAAGAATTTGAAGATAAGGATGGGTTTACTAAAATCCCAAATAGGAGGAAAGGTTGTAAAATAACCTAACAAGTAAGACATCAAGGAACCAATTAGATCAGATAGAAAATTATAGATCTTATCTCAGGGGTTTAAAGAACCAATGAAGGGTGAGGGTTCTTAAAAACCTTTAATTAAGGAAGAAACTTAAACATATTTGTATGGAAACCTTCAAAAACATATAAATATAGATTCTCAAGAGTTTGATTGGATTATAATTAAGGGTGAAGAAGAAGAAATAAATGATATCAATATAGGGGAGTAGGTATAAGGAGATTCAAAGGGGGAAATGGCCTTCTCGAATGACCATACTATAGAAATTCAAGCACTCGGTGACATTAATGGATAATAGAATTAAATATTTGTTAGAAAATTAATTAAGGAAATTGCAGAAGGAATCCATCAAGGGATGAGAAAAGAAAGGAAAAATAAGGTCATGAAGTCATACCATCGTGACCTTAATGGGTTTACGGGTGAGAAAAAATCCCCTAAAGACTCTTAAGAAAATAGGAGGAGAAGGGAAGAAATGAGGACAAAAATTAGTGAGGCAAAAATTAGAGGAAACTAGGTAATTGCTAGTTGATTTGGGTCTATTTATTGGACTCTAAAGAAATACTTCTCCACATAACCTAAGATTTAAAAATGAAGATGATCTTGTGCAATATGAGAGGGTTAAATGTACCAACAAAACAAAGGCTTCTAAAAAATATGATTTAACATGAAAATCCAATCCTTATCATGTTACTGGAGATAATATGTGAGTCAACAACAACGTCCCAAGTTGATTAGAAAGTATCGAGAAACAATGAATGTATATCATTAGATTCTAAAGGAGTGGTAGGATCTCTTAAGACCATTTGGAACTAAGGGGTGACAGTCAACCCTATTGGGCCTCATTTCAATGTTTTTTTTGTTTTCATAGTTAGTTTGGGCCATGGGTTTATCACCAATGTGCATGAGTCATATATCCCTTTATTGAAACATACCCTTCCTGACCACTTGTATTTGCAGGGAACAACCTTGGGGACTATTTAGTGAGTTGTAGGAGGTGATTTCAGCATGATAGTATCTCTTAAATAAAAAGGTAGGATTTATAAATCTAGATGTGAATAATTCAAATTTTAAGAAATTTATAGATACACAAGGTTGATCGATATCCCTACTAGCAATGTTCTCTTTACTAGGAATACTAAGAGAGGAGAAACAAATTACTATTCCTTTGGATTGTTTCTCGATCTTTGAAGTTTTTTTTAGACCCATAATGTGATCTCGGTTGAGATACTCCCCTTTGTAGGATTAGACCTTTTACTGATCATGCTTGCATAAGAGAGCAAACTTTAGATGAAACTTCTAGATTTATTTACAAGCATTGAATTGCGGTAGTTCCAATGGTTGGATATCTATGGGACCAAAATATTAATTTTTCATCATAAAATAAAACATATAAAAGGAAAAATTAAGACATGGAATGAGAAGGCATTTGTGAATATATTTGAAGCCAAACTAAAGCTGGAACAAGGTATGGATGATTAACAACAAACCATCATCCTAGAAAGAAATTCAAAGAACCTAAGATACAAGGAAGCTAATATTTAGTCGAATGAAATAAATCAAATAGAAATCCAAGAGGAAATTTATTGGAGCCAAAAGTCTCAAATCAAGTGGCTTTGCAAGGGAAATAATAACACTAGATTATTCTACAATTCCCTTATCCAAAGAAGAAATACCAATAGGATTTTATATTTAAAATAAATATTAGGTGAAAGGATTGAGTACTAAGAGGACATATAAAATGAATTAAAAAATCACTTCTCCCAACTTGTGAACGAGCTTGATGTTGGATCAAGAAGAGACTACTCAAACAATTATTGAAGCTATTTCAAAGTTGGTTACCCATGAGAAAAATCTTAGCCTCAATATGCCCACCTTAATTGAAGAGGTGGAACAAATTTTCAAGGAAATGGCTAGCGATAAATCGCTAGGCCCTTATGCATTTATGATGGAATTCTTCCAACATTGTTGGCCAATCATTGAAAACTATATTTTGGATGTGGTGGAAGAATATTAGGAGTGAGGATTTATCCTCCTGAACCATAAACTGCTGTGGATATTCCACTGGACAATTTGTCACAATAAATATAATAAAATAGTCTAAAATTTGTATTATGAAGGGTAAATTCCTTTAGATTCTAGATCTATTATTATTAAAAATTGTTATTTATCAGCAATAAAAAGAAAGAAAGAAAGAAAGAAAGAAAGAATAGATAATATAGTATAGTATAATATAATAATATATATAAATATATATATAATATAAATATAAATAATATATATATATATATATAATATATATATATATAATAGTTTGATCTCTCTTTCTCTGAATGGAAAAGATACAAATACAATGAGTGGAGACTTGTCGGCTTTACTGGATGCTACAAACACAAACCCTCTCTATTCTTCCTTCTCTCTATCCACTCTCAGCTACTCTGCTCTACTATGGAACAAAATGCACTTGAATAGAATGGAACCCCTTTCCTCCTGATGGCATGATTATAACACAACCTTATAGCGAGCTAGGGGTTAAATTTCACCCATTCAACCTCGATATGATTTAAAAATTGAACCTTATAGAGTATTATTCATCATATCCCTATATTTAGCCCCTTTTGCATGAGTAATGGGGTTTTACATGGCATCCTCTTGAATTATGGTGGTAAAAATGATATTTGAACTTATAAGAGGCATAAATTTCACGTTTGAACTTTGCTTGACATAATTATTGCATCATTGGAAAGGTATTTGAGTGTAAAATAGTTCCAAAGGATGCAAAACTACACTAGAAAATTTTTAGCCCCAAAAAATGTCATTTAAGGCCTCAAATTAGCCACAATTATTTTTTACCCCAATTCTCCAAACTAGGTCTTGCCGCTAAAATTTCTCCCATATGTTGGTTTTCTTTGTTTTTTCCACCATAAAAGCATATATATGGATGAAAAATAATCTAATGATACAATATAGATCATAACTCCCCATTTTTGGAGTCTTTTGGTCTCTAAACTCTTTTAATGGAATGAGTGTGGAAATTATTCCTCTACATTCTCCGTATCGTACCATTTAACCTTAAATGGAATTTGTCCTTTCAACTCAATATACCAAAGGTCATGCTTCCCTTTTCTTGTAGTTCTAGACCTATTATGTAAAATTGTATTCTTTATCAACTCTCCATGAGCATGTGGTACTAAATCATCTATAGAAGGTAGGACCTATTACATGGGAGGCTTATAAAGTTTCATATTTTCCACATTCAACACTTAATAAATGCACTTGTATCGGGGTATACAAAGTCTATAGGATTTTTTTGCCACGTTTTATAGTATATTGAAAGGAAGATATCATATAGCCTTGATTTTCTTACAAGGACCCTGTAGCCTCTCTTTGTTTAACTGTAACTATATTATGTCTCCCATTTTGAATAATTTTTTTATTTTGTGTTGACCACGCCTAGCCTTGCACTATTCATGTTACTTCTTCAATGTCTCTTTTACTTGCAAATGTATTTTCTTGATCATCTTAACATAGTTCTCTACTCTTAAAGGATCCCTTGTGAAATCCTCTCTCACTCGTCGTTGTCCATATACAATATCCAAAGGTGAAGGTGGAAAATATCCAAAGCAAGTTTGAAATAGTGACTTATTGATATAAGTGTGGAATGATATGTTATAAGAGTGTGTATATATACCATATTTTCATCCCAAATTTTTGGATGCTTCTTATTGTAACCTCTTAAAAGTTACACCAAAGTCTTATTGAACATTTTTGTTTTCCCATCCATTTGTGGATGGAATGTTGTAGGCTCTTCAACTTCATGTTTATATTCTCCCAAAATGTAGTTCAAAATTCATTGAGGAATATTGTGTCATTGTCTGAAATGATGCTCACTGGTTTCCCAAAGTGCACTCAAATATTTCCAAAGAATAGTTTGTTGCTTCTTGCCCATTGATGGTCTTTTTACAAGGCATGAGAACATACATCTTGATGAACTTGTCAACTACAACAAATAAGTAGTTATGACCCCTCCTATTTTTTGGTAAACCTCCCATAAAGTCCATGGAAATGATTTCCCAAGGATGAGTAGGTATAGGTATCATATGGTATAGACATTGCTTCCTATTACTGAGTTTGTTGGTATAATAAAGCATACATCCTCTTCTAAACCTAGCTACATCTTCTTGCATTTCAAGCCAGTACACATACCTTTTTAAATTGAAATATATCTTCCCTACACCAAAATTCCCCACAACATTGGAGGTGTGAGCCTCTTTTATTAGCCATAGTCGCTCACCTTTAAGAACACATGAATTTCCCAACCTATAGAGTAACCCATTCTAGAGATGATTATCTTCTTTCTCATAAGATATTGTTTCCACTTTTTGACATCTTCTACCAAGATATAGAGCTCCTTGTCATAAGTAGGGTAGTTGAGAACTTTCCCAAGAAACACTTTAGAATGGTAGGATACAATCCTTCCTCCCTACATTAATATCACTCCCATAGAATCCCACTTGCACCTATATCCACTTCGAAGGGATGTTGCATTTTTGGAAATGAAAGAACCAATGCTTAACTGCTTTTCTTCTTTAACTCCTCAAAGGAATATTTTTGACCCTTTCTCAATTGGAAAGTCTTTCCACTTGTTGTTATGGCATGTAGTGGTGCTACTACTTCTGAAAGTGAGGCTATGAATTTACTCAAGTCCTCTACTTCCTAAATAAAACACCTGATCTCAAAAACATTAGTAGACATTGACCACTTGATGATGGCATCCCTCTTGGAAAGAGACATCTTTAACTCATCTCCACCAATCACATATCCTAAATACAACAAATAATACTATTCAAAATCACATTTCCTAAGATTTTATAGCAACTGTTTGTTCTTTAATGTCTTTAGCACTTGCATCAAATGTGAGATGTGCTTCTCCTAGGTAGTATTGTATAACAATATTCTATTCAAATAAACAATAAAAAAATGAATCTAGAAAGGAGAACCATATGTCATTTGTTAATATCATGAATGTAGATGGTGCATTGCATAAAAAACTCATACAAACCTTGTCTATTTTTGAGGGTTGTTTTCTACTTATATTCTTCTATGGCTTGAACCTGGTGATACCTTGATTTTAGGCCTAACTTGATGAAGTTTTTTTTTTGCTACAACTGGTCCAACTTATCATCTATCCTTTGCAGGGGGTTCTTGTTGTTGAGCATAATTTTTTTTAACTCTCTGTAATCAATTCACATTTTCCAATCCCCATCCTTCTTTTGCACAATTATGATGGGTGACCCACATGGTGAGGTATTTGATCAAATAACACCATACTCTAGAAACTCCTACAACTACTTCTTCAACACATTTGCTTCCATAATGGGCTACATGTAAAATCCAATGTTTGGCCATGGAGAGTTCAACAACTATTGGATCTCTTGCTCCACTTCCCTCTTGGGTGGAAACCCTTTAAGCTCCTGGAATACTCCCCTGCATGCATGTAACAACTCATCTAATTGTTTCCTCTATTCTTTAGTGCACTCATACAAGGATGATTTTTCTCTCATTAAATCTTCTACATATTGATTTTATGTTAAAAATAATAAAACATACATCTTATTAGAATTGATTAGTTGCTCGACTTGGTTGACACTTACCAATGAAATTTTATACTTTCTCTTGCGTGCATTGATGGTGAAGGATTTTCCTTCCTCAATGAGGTAGTAGTATTTGTCTCTTCACATGAATATTCCATCGTGCATGTACATAGAGGGACTCCCAAACACCAATCCACATACATCAAGTGGAAACACATCTAATTTTATTTCATTAATAAAATCAACATTGATATCCAATTTTATTTTACACTATTTTGTTATCTTGATTTTCTACATCCTCTACCCATCCCAATGGACATGGGATAGGGTGATCTTGAACCTCCAATCCTAGTTTCTTGACCAGATCAATTGCAATGATAATTTCCTATGATTCCAAATCAAATGGAGCATCACTTTTTGTCTTCTTGACCTGTATATTTATTTTGAAGAGTTTGGACATGCCCTTCTCTTCCTATTACTAAAGTATGTTCAAATTCACTCCTTTCTGCACTAATGTGTAGTAAATATTTTCATTCACGTATGAGCTTCTTTCCACCCGATTTCTTGAATATGTGGCCATGATATTCTTCTTCTTCCCATATTTATTTTGGTTCTTCAAGTTGACTTAAGGATGTAGTTTCCAATACTTATCCTGTGTGTGAACATCAATGTTATAATGGTTGTCGGGATCTTTTCACTAGTACATCATGGATTTGTCTTCTTTTCCTTTACCACTTTCCATTTGTTCTTTCTTTATTGGGAAGATTCCTAATGTTCCTTCATCTTTGAACCACTTAACTTCCATTTCTTTTGTCCTATGCTTTCTAAGTATTTTTCCTATACAAAAGCCTCATCAAATGTTTTGGGTTTGAAAAACACCTCTTGCTTTCATAGATGGCTATGTAGACCCCTAGATACTCAAGGAGGTTTGGGTTCTTGGGAGAGATACCCAGTAATATTTCCATCTTCCTAAATTCTATGGTGTAATATTGGGCACTCTACCCCTTTCTTTGCCCAAAGTAATTCTACTAGATCCATTTATCCTCTACATACTCAATACGGTAGAATTGAGAATTTATAGGAGCTTTAAATGCCCCCAGTTAGTCACTGGATGATCTTCCTCTAACCTCATATTTTTTGTGTGGATTTCCCACTAGGTCAGGGCTGGCTCTCTAGATTCAAATGAGCAAATGAATTTTTTTGTTTCTCCCTTATGCGGTGAACATTAACTATTGCAACCATTGATTTAATTTCGAAGTGTCAATATCACCTTCATACGGCTTGATGTCAACCTTCACTTCCATATTGAACATGGACCTTTTTTTTTATAGGCTCTTTCTCAAACTCTTACTCTAGTTCTTATCAATCCCATGATTCTCCCACAAATCTAATATCTGATTTGGAAGCTCCATCTTCTCCAATTTATAGCTTGTTTGGTAGAATTTCCATAAGGAGGTTCATATTACAACTAATATCTACAACTTTCTCTTATAGCCTTGCGAATCTCTCCTCTGTTGGATCTCAAGGGTTATTAAAAATAGATTTGTTGGCCATGGTTGGGGTTTTATGAATTTATTATTAGGTAGATTTGGATCCCTTGCAACTTAACATAAAATACCTGAAGAAATATGCTCTTTTACCAACACAATTCGAAAATTGCAGTGTATATTCTACTAGATAGTTCATCACAAATAGGTCCAATATAAACCCAATATATACTTGAAGGGTAAATTCTTTTAGATTCAGATTTGATATATTAATTTGTATAGTTATATATGTATATATATGTATATATGTATATAATATGTATATATGTATGTATTAAATATATGTATATATGTAATGATATATAACTATAATACATATATATATAATATATTATATTATATATAATACACACACACATTATTACATATATATATAATATATACATACATAATAATATATACATATATACTATAATACAAAATCAAAAAAATACCAAAGTATGATGTGGAAAACCATTTTTGGAGAAAACCCAACTATAAGGTGAAGTACTTATCTACTATTTCTCTAAATGAAAAGAAGTAGACCCATGGCCTGTGTGCTATTACAAAACAAAAACCATCTCCATTCTTCCCTCTCTTTATCCACTCTTAGATACCCTACTCTATTATGGAACCAAATGCACTTGAATAGAAAGGAACCCTTTGTCCCCCTAGGGGTGGTCATAACACAACTTCATAGCCAACTAGGGGTTAAACCTGACCTATTCAACTTTCAACATGAGTTACAACTTAACACTCCTAGAGTCTTCTTCATCATCCCCGCGTGGTTAGCCCCTCTTTCTTGAATAATTGGGGTTGATATGGCATGATATTTAATTATGGTGGTGCCCCCAATAAATATAATTTAAGGATTCAAACTGGCCTTGAAAGGTTTCTAAACCCAATTCTTTAAACTAGGTTCTGCCACTAAAACTGCTCTCGTAAGCTAATTTTCTTTTTTTTTCCACCCTGAAAACATTGACACGGATGGAAAATAATATAATGATCTAATATGGACCACCTCCAAGATTTTATTTCAACCTATTTAACACTTATTACTATGGGTAAGGAGGCCGATGGTGTAGATATAATTTGTCCTATATCCTTGTGTAATGTCATATATAAAATCATTTCAAAACAAATTGCTAATAGACTTAAACATACTTTGAAAAAAATAATTTCCTTTGAATGGAGTTCCTATTGAACACTGCAAAATTTTTGATATGATTATATTGGTTCATGAACACATCCACCCCTTGACCTCACTCAAAAAGCTAGGCATGCTCATTAAATTGGACATGTCCAAAACCTATGATCATTTGAATTGTCCTTTTCTAAAGAATATGCAGATATCCTTTGGGTTCTACAATACTTGGGTTCTTAACCTTGTATAATCAACATTTTTATTGATCCCAATAAATGGATCTACTTCTCCTTCTTTCGATCCCTCAAAGGGCATTTGTCAAGGAGACCCTATGTCCCCCTTCCTTTACATTATCAATGTGGATGGATTAGTAAGGTTTATTTGGAAATTTGTAACTGAGGAAAAATTTAAAGGCCTATCCCTTCACCCTAATATTCTACCCTTGAGTCATCTACAATTCATGGCTGAGACCCTCCATACGGGCATCCCCACGGGCATCATAAAACACAATATATCTAGAATATTTGGCTTCAAACATGCTTCCCTTCCCTGTCAATGTGTGGGAGTACTACTTCTTGACAAAGCCCTAATAAATGTGTCCTAAGAAGATTTGTTGGTGAAGTTGAAAGCTAAGCAATCTAGTTGGACCTTCCATTTTTTAACTCTATCGGGAATAATCCCCTCATTAAGTTTGTTTTGCAATCAATGCCTCTTTATCTATTCTATATTCATGTGGCTCCAAAAAATGTGATTAAGAGAATTAGAAATCCCCATCAAGTCTTCCTATGGGGAGGTTTAGTGAAGGAGAGAAAAAGGGCTCTTGTTGCACAAGAGAAAGTTTGTACTCCAAAAATGATAGGGGGTTGGGAATTCATGATCCTATTATAAAGGGAAATCACTTGTAGTAAAGACTTGGTGGTGCTACATTAAAGGGAAGAATGCTCTATGGGTTTCCATCTAGTGAGCTAAATATACAAGATGGATTCCAAAAGTAGATCCAGTTTGAATGTATGGAAACCTCCCAAGGCCTCTTATCTGGAATAAGACTTGGAATAATACATATTTAGTTCAATAACATTGTTTTTAGGAGGTACAATGTGGAAAATTAATTTATTTTTGGGAGGAGTGGCAACATGAGCCACCCATAGGCAATGAGGAAATGTTTTGTGCTTCCAAGATTTCTTTGACAACCAATGGATGGTATAAAATCCATCATTTTTGGGATGATAGGGAGGAAGTTATCCTTAGAAAGGGTTTCAAAATAATGATGGTAATAGCCTTGCTAGTGGGAACCTCAAATGCTCAAGGAAACGGAATATTGGCTTCAATTGATGGTTATCAAAGCTAGTAATGAAGAAGATATCCTTCAAAGGGGCGATAGAAGGGATGATAATTTCAATGATAGTGAAATATATATAATTGCAGAGAGAAGGAACATATTAGGTCATTAGGTGATTTTTGAAGTAAAAAATGGTACTCAAAACAAAAAATGTACGAAAAAAAATCAATTTTAGAAGAACCAATAAGATTCAAAATGATGATGCCATCCCCAAGGGTAAATATTTTTGGAGGGAAAAGAAGAAAACTATTTTTTTTAATTGTATTTCCGCTTATATCCTTATAATTTACTCAAATGTCAAGTGTAAGCACCTTTTTGATGTAGAATATTAATTCCACATCCAATGAGTACCCACTTTGAATACTTTTGAGTATATCGACACCAAAAAATTTAAAATACACAAAAAAATGTGTTCCTTGAAAGAAACACAAATTTTAAATATATTTTCAAATTTTTTTGGTGTGGGTCTCCTCAAAAGTATTTAGAATAAGTACTCATTGGATGAAAAATTTAATTCCCCATCCAATATGTGCCTACACTTGACATTTGCTTAAACCTATAGAGAGATAACATGAAAATATAATAAAAAAGTATTATTTTTTTTTCTTTTCCTTTAAAAATTCATAAGCCTTATTTTATTATTTTAAATATAATTTTCCTTAGAAGGACCATTTTATACCTCAAAATTCTCCTAATGTATATTGAAACTTGGATAAAATTATAGAGTAGAGAATTGTGGCCCAAGATATCTTCCTTCTTCTAGCTTTTTCTTAGTAAGAAAACATTTATCTGGGATAAAATAATTAAATGAGGATATTGAGGTCCCACATATGTTTAATGTGTGGTCAATTTGGGAAGTCACAAAACTACCTCTTTGATGAGTCTTGGGAGGTTTCCATCTTATGGGATAAGGAGGAAATTCTCTTTAGATGATCAAATCAAGTTATAGGAGATATATTCAACAATTTTGGGAATTGAAAAATCTACCCATTCAACAATTGTATTTTAAATGAAATTTGGAACTTGTTCGTAGGATTGATGTGGTGGAATGAGTTGAAGGGGTTTGAGAATATTTTTTAAGGATAAAAATCAACCAATAAGAAAAATTTGGGATATCATCATTGAGAACATCAAGGCAACAATAAGTGGAACCAAATGATTGGAGGAAGATTGGTCCTACTTAGGACTAGAGTTCATTATCTTCAACAATTTTAGTGATCTTGCTATGCCAAAAATGTGATTCTCAGCAAATCCTCTTTCACCTCTATTATGGAGAACTGGTCTCCTCCTTGAACATTATTTCTTAAGTTAATCTTTGGAAATGCCTCTAAAGGAAACCCAAGGCCTTTAGTGGTTGGGGTTTTTTTTGTGATCTAGTAGGCTCCATTCTCATTCTCTTTGCAAATAGACTCGATAACAATACCAATAATGGAACATAACTAGTGGGAATTCTACAGGGCCTTAGGATGGCTTGAAATAGAGGTTTCCAAAATCTAGTCGTGGAAGGAGATTCCCAATTCCTTATTACAACACTTGGTCGAATTTTGAATGGCATTAATCCATACAAGGTCTCCAATAATTGGAGACTTATAGTAGGACTTCAACAATTTGCTAATATGAACCAACAATGCTAAATCACCATTTATATCCATATTAAACACATATGAAATTTATTAGTAGATGGATTTTCTAATGAAGATGGGTTGTCCAAAACTACATTTATTGCAAGTGGCAGGGACTGGGAGCTACTCATCCTCAATTGTGTCAGGCTTATTAGAGGATTAATGAGATGGATAACTTAGCCTAGGATGCGGTGGCTAGTTGAGGATAAGGATTCACTAGTACAAGGGACATTGAGATCTTATCGATGCTCACGTACATGGCCATGTACCTAGTAAAACAATGTAGTATATAAGGTGAAGAATACAATTTTAATGTTGAAGAGGAAGAATGGACAAGGTTGGAGGCTTGAGATGATTCACCAGTAGTGGAGGATGTATGTTATGTTTATATCTAATTAATTCCTAGTGTGGAGAAGATCTTGGATCATCCACCATCAATTGAAGAGATTAATGAGAACTAGAATGGGTACATAATCCACACAATATTATTATCCTCAAGTGAGTGGAATGGGGTATGTTGGTGAGGAAAGGTCAGGTTGAAAGGACCATTTCTTGGATGTTAAATTCATGAAGAAAAGTATTGATGATCTGAGTTAGGAGGGTGTCGATAATAATTTATTAAAGGTTTTTTCTCCATTTCAAAAGCTCAAGGCTCTTAATGGTTCTGGAGCTTTCTTGTTTGGATTCCCTTCTTTCCTAGTTTCAACGTGGGTCTAGGAATAGGTTGATTTAGTGAAGCTATATGAGTTCCTCTATTCCTTTCAAAGGTTTGGTTTCCTTGTGAAGTCAATGGTTTTGTATTTTGGTATTTATAGGGAAGGATTGACTCTAGGCGAGATTTTTCCTTTTTGGAAGTCATCTTTGAGGTGGATTTTCTTGATTGGATCTATTATTGATACGATTGGGGAAGTTTAGTTGGATTCTCTCAACCAATCAAGTGTAGACCAATCGATGAATGCTCCAAATAAGTAGTGTATTTCAAGTATATTTTGTGGTTGTAGGACTTGGATGACTGATTTATCCCTTAGAATTCCTTTCCCAATGAGGCGATATTTGATATCCCAAGCAAGTTTTCTCAGACAGAGTGGAAATGGTTTCGAATTTTTTCATCAGAGAGTTTGGGGTAACTTTTGTTGCTTAGAAACCCGTTATTTATGCCCATATTATGTGGAAGAATGACAATTGAGAGAAAGAAAAATATGAGAGGAAGGTCGAGTCCTTAATAAATCTTTCCACTTCAAGAAATATGACTAAAGTGAAGAGATAGACTATGGAGGAAAATTCAAGCTTCCATAATCAATGCTCTGTGAGGGTTGAGAAGGAAATGGAGAGGCTCAAGGCAAACATATATGTTACATAGTATTTTTTCACACTTCCCATCCCATATCATGAAGTGTCAAAGTAACGAAATTTGTCAGTGTACTCACCATGAAACACATACAAAAATATCCCTAAAGAAGAGAAGAAAAGATGCCTTGAGAGAATTTTGAAGAAGTTTGTCTGAAACCCTAGTTTTCAGGATTTGCGTGTTTTGCACCACTACTAGCCCGTGATGATGGCTTGTTGCAACATATTGACCTAGTGTTGCCAGTGCGTCTTTTGATAGGAAAACTGGAATTGAACCTCTTATGGCAGTTTTTCCTAAAGTGGAGGAGAAGTTTCTCTTACTAGAAGCCTCGAGAACGACAAGCTAGATATTGTTGAATAAGGATATGGCCAAGTTCTCCCATTTTGAGTTCTTGATCCTACCTTTAGGGATATTCCCCTTAAGATGTGGACCTTCTTCCCCCTTATGTGGATCCCTAACTCTCTCTCCTTTCCTATAAATGAAATCCTTCTATCCCCAACTGGTTGGCCATTGCTTGGTTGCATTTCTATGCTGAAACTATGCCTAAATGTTGCCCATCTTACTAAGGAGAAGGAGTGCTTGAAGGTCTTGGCTTGGACTTGGAAATCCACCACAAAGGAGGCTTCCAACATCAAGGCATATATGGTTGTATGCTTCCCTTATTTCTATTAATAGATACATCAGGTGTTTACTTTCCATAAGTGTATAAATCATTATTCATTTAGCATGACATTCCTTGATCTGTCATGCAGTTTATGTTAGAATGAATTATGTTATGTATGAACTTGTCTCTTTTTTTGGTCTTCCTTGCAGGTACCCATCCATGACGACATAAAGAGGATTGAACTTGGAAGCAAGAAGGTCGAGGACGACATCAATGAGTGCTTAGCATCATAGTAAGGTAGGTTATCTGTCTTACTTTGCATTTTCCAACATAAGCTAGGAAAGCCTGCACTTGTTGTCTAGTTTGTTGCTATATCCTCTTATAGGACTAGAGAGATTGCTTCTATCCATAGAAGGGATTGTCTTCACAACAATATAACATCAAAGCAGTAAATGGTTTGATGCTCAACCATCATAGGAAATGGAGAGATGGGTGAAAGAATCCATATTTGGTTACTTTTGTGAGATATAAAATACTTTAGGATGGTTGAGATCCATTAGGTAGTGAATACAATGATGTAGAAACTATGGTACTTAATCGACATGAGCTAGTGGATATCTGACATAAAGTCAAATTTCTCAAGAGAAATTTTGAATTGTTTTATAAGGGGGTGTTTGGTGTTGGCATTTTTACCACACAAGTCAAGATGGAAAATGGAAGGGAGTGGTTGGCCATTTGGGCTCATAGGGCTATCCATCTAACTCGATGGATCTAATAGACAACTTATAGCCATCTAGAAACACCTAGGACAATTCTAAATCGGATAAAGAGATCTTGGAATTGATAATGGAGGAAAGTTCACCTTCCCCAAAAATCTAATTTATAGCTTCTATTTTGCTTATTCTCACTATGTTTAGTCTTTTCAAGTAGTTAAAGGTTTTTGTTTTGTTTTGTTTCTTTCTCCTTGCATATATCTAGTTCATAACACAAATAACAATAATGATTATTTTTATAATTTTTTGATGGAGGCTTGGTTCCCTTGGGACAAACATCCATTAAATACTGATGTATCTTATTTTGTATATAACATAAAATAGTTGTATGTTTTTGGCTTAAAAATTACAAGTTTTATTATAAA
>APFE031046666.1:0-10074 GCA_000404065.3 Pinus taeda | reverse complement strand
TATTAGGGTATCAACTCATGAAGCCACCACATCTTCCCCTAAATAGGTCCCCAAATATACTAAAACTACACACATTATGAAAGTTGTGGGATTTATAGGCAGTTAGGGCCCTTATTGGTATCTCATCAGTTGTATTAATATCTTCAATGGTCAATCAAGAGCAAATTGTGTTGACATTCTTTCCACCCTCAATGAGAATTTGGTATTGGCCTAGAACTGGACGAAGCAACAAGCGTACTTAAGCTATACCAGTTCCATTCATTATGTGAAATCAATGTTATATGTTATCAAACTTAAACGGTGAAGAGTCAACTTTACATTGTAATAACATCTCGTTGTGTCACACTAGCATCATGGTTGTAAAGTTATTATTAGCTAATGATTTTTTTTATTAATTTCATTATTATTGCTTAATTAATTTAATTACTTATTAATGCTTCCTCACATTTGTGGATCGAATTCCTAGAAACATCGATGGAGTAGAATAATGCACCTAATCTAGGGTTATTCTAATTAGGCACATGTTCTTACAAACCTAGCCAAATTCCCAACAACATTGGTCACAACGGATTCAAGCAAAGGGAAACCAATCAACAATTGAAATGTTATTGTCAAAAGATGCTCAAGCTACAACATGACTTTCCTCTATCTATGCTCTTTTGCACACTAATACTTTTCCTTTTCAATTCTCAAAAAGTGACTACATAAATTTAAGTTTTTAATAGTTGGAACCTTGTCTTGTCTTTATTATTTAGCAAATCAATCATATGAGAATTGATCTTCCCCTCACATAATTGTAAAATCTTCTTCCAATGTTGATATTTTTCCATATAAATTGCCTATAAATATCTATATCACTTCAAGTTGGTAACCAATAGAACTTCGATTTCTTTATATTACTTAAAAACTTAGTCATGTCTAAATTGATCTTTCCCTCTTGCCATTGAAACAAATCCTCAACAATTAATAAACTAAGAACACTTTTTTCTAGATATTCTAAATAGACCAACTCATTTTTTAGACTGATTATGCACTTAACAACAACGGAAAAAGGTAATAACATATCCTCTAAAGGCATGGCAGGAATGGAAGTCAAACACATCTTTTATTTACAATAATTGTATTAATAAAGAGATGAGGCAAGGTAAATAAACTAATATATGATTCTCATTCACATTTCCATGTTTTAGGTGTTAAAGTGGCATTTTCAAATTGATCTAAATTTCATTTAACTGCTCATGTGGATATAGGTAGGGATATTATGCTTTGATGGTGTTAAGGTTTTTAATTTTTATATGTTCTTTGTGACGTTTAACTCTAGTTTCTTCTCCTCCACAATAGGCACAAATTATAGTGATAATATTTTTTTCATGTACACAATAATGTTTTTGTCCTTTTTTTATATATGAAATATGCATAAGCTCATTGTCTCAAAGGTTGTTTTTTTCCATTAGTGAATATCTTTGTTAATTTTGTTAATTTTTTTTTTTAAATTGATTTTTTAGTATAGTTAATGACATGTTTACAAGCTGTTGGGAAAGCCTTAATCTCCACACAATCTTGTCATAAATCCTTGTGCTCGAACCTTGATGCAATTAGTGAACACAATTAATTAATTTCATTCAAATTAGTTTTTTAATTCATTCCTCAATGTATTTAATAGAACATGTAAAAATTTTGTGCAAACATTAAGCTTTACATAAATTTTCCATAAATGCTTGTCACGAAACCTTGATGTAACATCAAAGTTAGAGGGTAAACATTTATGATAAATTTATTTGATATTTTAGGTTTGTTTAAGATTTTTATGTAGTAGGCAAATTATGTAGCAAATGAACTTTACTTTTGATTACAAATATGATAAGAATTTTATAGTAATTTTAAGTATCATTAGAGCTTCATTGGAACAATGTCCCTAGTAGTGTCACAGAATTTTAAATTGACCACGATTGCCGAAAATTCGAATATAATTCTAGATCAATTGGAATTCTAAATTTTTGTACCATAAAATTTTGACAACCAAAGAGAAGTTTGCTACAATATTAAACAAGATTTCTTTTGTATACACAATTTTTGTGCAAGATCAATTTTGGCAAACTTCTTAAATTTAATAGTGTTTTGGAAATGAGAAAAGAAATTTAATGCCATTTATGAAGGAGTCCACCTACATAGGCGGGAAAAATTTAGGGGTTAATATTCATAGGTGGATTAATTTAGAACAACATTTATGCTAACCTGAGACTGCAAGGTATAGGAGAATCCATGGCAGGGTTCAAGTTTCTTGCTTCTCCAATAAATTTATACAGATTTAAATAGTGTGGGCATGGTAGCATTTCCCAGTTGAGGGTCCAGGATGTTACAAGGTGATATCAGAGCCCATTTTTCAAAATTGGGCTTGATTGGGCTATACTGAGGGGTAGATTGATAATTTTCATGTTTCCCACTAACTATTTGATGAAATTCAAAGAGGTGGAAATGGTAAAAATTCACCTTGGAAAGGAGCACCAGTGCTTGGGAAGAAATCGGAAAGATTACAATCATTGTAAGAGAAGAATACATTTGGGAATTGATAGCCAAAACTAGCCTTGGAGGACTTAATTCGTGCATAGGGTCTGATTCTTGGCATAAACATGGTTTTTACCTTCTTCTTTTTTAAATATATATAATAATGGGGGGAAAGGCTCTAGGGAAGAACTCCTACCTGTCTGCTGAACTCGATTCTTTTGGGTGGTATCAATGGTTCTATTTAATTCACGATTCATTATATTGTGGATAATGTTTTAGCGAAACTTATCGCGGGCCAAAATCCGTGGAGGTGGGCCACAACATTATGGAATTAGAGTCGTGACAAGGGAGGATGGAACCTTGATAATGGACCCCCCCCCCCCCCTATGACATCAGTGAAGTGGGGGAGGTCCACGTTTCAATTTGGATTGTTGGATCGGTGAGGGTACGAGCCGCTGTTGGATGGAGCGCATGAAACCCGGAGGAAAAATGTTGATAGCGAACCTACCTTGTGACATAAACTGTAAAATTTTGTAGAATTTTTCCTACAAATCAGCTAGCTTTGATACCATGTAGAACTTTTTCTACAAATTAGCTAGCTCTGATACCATGTAGAAATCTCCCACCTGTAGATCAACCTGGTAATGCAATGTACTAAAGCAAAACACTTGATCTACTTCTACAAACAATTTAGCGGAAGCTTAATCACCATGAGCAACATCAATAAGAACACAATATAACTGATAAGAGGAATCAATACACGCATTAACACTTAAGAAATTTAACCGGGTGAAAAACCTACCTAAAAACTCCATCTTCTGTATTTATCATAAATGTGGAAAGTATAGTCCGGATTACAAGGTGAAAGCCTTTAGCTCGGAAGGTATCCAGCTCTCAGTACAATTCCCTCTGCTGCTCATAGGATAGTCAAAGGTTCTTACAAACCTTTCTCCTCTGCCCTCAAGGCCTCCTATTTCCTTGTAAATTTGCCTTGAGGTTCCAGTGCCGCCACTTGTGTGAATTAGCCTCTTCACACACTTCACTAACCTCTTATTCTAACTGCACAACCTGAAGGAGATTAAATCCTCATCATGGATGAGCTTCCTTTATAGGAAAAATATTCATCCAACTGATAGTACATTGTCCCTTCTCTGATCTCAACTGAGTCTCTGACAGAACTGACATGCAACAATTATCCATGAGTGAATCCTCAGTTATCTAAAATAATAAGTTGTCACATGCATGCAAGAATTAACAAACTATATTTTATTATTTTAACAACCTATTAAAATAATCTAACTCGACTTGACTAGTTAGACTAAGTCAAATGATTCTCTCATTATAGAACTCATACTTATTCCCTCAATCAGTGGGATAACTCATGTGCATGCTCACAAAGACTTCAAATTTGAATTTCCTTAACTAATTAACTCAATTGAATTAATTAATTAATAGTTCCAATTGATGTTAAGACCAAAATTAATTTTACTTCCTATAGATAGACTAGGGATTGCTATAAATAGGAAGGGACCCATAAATGCTATTTTTAGAGCTTTCTATTTTTAGCAGTTTCACCTCTCACCCAATGTGGCCAATGACCTCACTAACCAAACTGCTATTTTTAGACATGATATTTTTAGCAGGTCTATTTTTAGCACATTCTAAATTTAACATTTCTTGTTGCACATTTTTCAACACTCCCTCTCAACAAGAAAGGCTTTCTCTCGAACCCGATCCTGTAACTCTGGAATGTTCTTCATGCAACACATCTACCCCGTCCACTTGCTCCAACAATGCTTTGAACAAAAACACTCCCCACTGACCAATCTGTTGGGCTAGGAACATACTCTGATGCTGAAGCTCTACCTGCTGCTGACAAGTGCTCCCTCTTTGATATCTGTGCTACGGAAACATCTCCATGCATCTCGCACCATTGCACACCTCTCTGTGCCACCTAGCACTGTGAAAAACACTTGTGCCTCTCGCATTGCTGCAGCTTGCTAGCTTTGCACTGTCCTGGGATTCCCTGCACTGTCGCTTTCTCTGCCGCTCCTTCTGCATCTATCTCTACCCACTCAGTCAGTTCCTGCTACTCCACATTGGGGCTCCTGTAGCAAGGCCTCATCCAAGAGGTTGGGTACCTCAAGGATCCTGCCCCTCCTTGGGATGATCACTCTATATCGCCCCATCTCCTACCTGGAGGTATGGCTGCATGTGATCCCTCAGCCCACCTGACTCGAAGTTTCCCCCCATTGGAGGTCTTTGCATGAGTAGATGTCTCTACTCGATCTCCAATCAGCTTCCCCTGTTGTGGCTGCTCCACAACCTCCTTAAGTTGTTGCACCAATCGTGGCTCCTCCACAGTTGTCTAAGACTTCTTCTGGCTCTGCATGTTGAGAGGTAATATACCCTCTCTCTCAACCACTAAGTCTCCATCAGTTGCCTTGCTACTCAAGGCTTTGCATGCATCTTGAACCTCAAGAGCATACAGGTTCTTGACGCGTGAACCAATGTGCTTCACCTGTCTAGTGATGATGTTTCTAAGGAAAACCTTTCCCTTATTGAAGACTACATCATAGCCTCTGTCTTCTAGCATCACGATCGACACCAAGTTTCTCTTTAGTCTTGGTACATACTTGACATCGGTCAAGGTAAGGCGAGATCCATGCTCCCTATGAAAAATAATCGTGCCTACACCTGAGACACTATACTTCTCATCATTACCCATCGCTATGAGTATCTGGAGATCTTTCTCCTCCAAAGTACTGAATAAACTCTTGTCGCCGGTCATGTGGAAAGAAGCTCTACTGTCAAGAAACTAACCACTTCCCACCATGGATGAAACCATGCATGCGAAGAGTGTGAAATCCAACTCAAACTGTGAAGTAAGTGCCTCACCTTCAGATCCTTCCCTGGATCCCTTCTTGGATTTCCTCCGTGGGAAATTTGCAGCATAATGACCCACCTCATGACAACGAAAGCATCGCACTTTCGATTTGTCAACCTTCTTCCCATCATTGGAAGAACTGGATTCGGAAAGAAAAACCTTCTCCTTCCCCTTCTTTGCCTTACTTGCTAAGGCACAATTCTCCTCATCATGCATGGATGAAGAACTGTCTCTGGTGCTCCGTCTTATCTCCTCTTGCATCAAATCCGACCATAGTCGTTCCCAACCTGGCAGTTTCTCCCTTCCATTCACCGAGTCCTGGTAGCTATGCCAGCTCTTAGGAAGGCCAATGAGTGTTAGAATCACCATATCCTCATCCGATGTCACGACCCCTACACTTGCAAGCTCATTCTTGCATGTGATGAGCTTGGTTAGATACATAGAGATCGTCTCATCCCTTTCACACTTGATCTTTCGAAGTTTTTCCTTCAGTGCCAGCTTCCTCTAATCACTGCTATTTTGGTATAAATCTGTCAATGTTTTCCACATTGCATGCGGAGTCTCCTTCCCATGGAGGCTCGAGACAATGTGATCTCGCACTCCCTCCAAGAGAATTCTCCTAGCTCTAGCCACACACTTCCTTCATTCCACCTGCTCAGTCGTGTCAGTAGGATTAGGAATTTCTTGATCAATGAAATCCTTAAGGCCATTATCTTCCAAAACTGCCTCCATGCGATCCTTCCAAGCTATATAGTGAGTTGCCAGTAAGGGCATACTCAAGCCTCAAACCATTGAATGCCATCGATGAAATAGATGTGATAAGAAATTGAGATCTATATCCTGAATAATAAACTTCGAATTTCTCTTGCTAGTATACTGTTCTTGCTTGATCACCTGTGCTCCGATACCATGTAGAATTTTCTCTACAAATCAGCTAGCTCTGATACCATGTAGAAATTTCACCT
The DNA here is from genome assembly GCA_000404065.3 of Pinus taeda. Taxonomy (NCBI): domain Eukaryota; kingdom Viridiplantae; phylum Streptophyta; class Pinopsida; order Pinales; family Pinaceae; genus Pinus; species Pinus taeda. The sequence goes on along the minus strand of APFE031046666.1, from coordinate 3,717 downwards.
GCAGAACAAACCAATCTATGCAATGCCATGAAGCATAATACTTGTTCTACTTCTACAAAACATTAAGCGGAAGCATAATCAAATTCATGAGCAACATCAAGTAGAAACATGCATAACTGATTAAGAGAAATAAGCACACATAACACAAGATATATCCAGGGGAAAGCACCAACATAAAACCCCAACCATGTATTATCAATCAAGTGGAAATCCTCTTCACAATACAAAAAGAATCAACTCTCAAGCTATCCAGTTCTCAATGAACTATGAAGATATGAAGATATGTCTCATGAACAAACCAAGCACTGTATATAAAGGCTTTACCTATGTTCCAATCCCTATTTCCTTGCGCAGTTTGCTTAGGAAATAATAGCAAAAGCATATGCAATTAATTCCAAACATACCAAGTCAACCTGTGGTCCAATTATGCAATCTTTAAGGACACTAGTTCCTCAATCATGCAAAAACTACTTACTAGAAATAGTCAAGCATCTGATAGTACATTGTCCCACATCTGATCTCAAATTGGGTCCTCTGACGAACTGACATGCAACAGTTATCCATGAGTGAATCCTCAGTTATCTAAAATAATAGTTGTCACATGCATGCAAGCACTAACAAACTATATTTTATTATTTTAACAACTTCTTAAAATAATCTAACTGGACTTGACTAGTTAGAACTAAGTCAATTGATTCTCTCATGATAGAACTCATACTTATTCCCTCAATCAGTGGAGGATATTAAGGATAAATTCCTCAATTAGTGGGACAACTCATGTGCATGCTCACAAAAACTTCGAATTCGAATTTCATTAACTAATTAACTCAACTGAATTAATTAATTAATATTTCCAACTGTTGTTAAGACCAAAATTAATTTTACTTCTTATAGATAGACTAGGGACTGCTATAAATAGGAAGGGACACAGAAATGCTATTCCTAGAACTTTCTATTTTTAGCAGTTTCACCTCTCACCCAATGTAGCCAATGACCTCACTGGTCAAACTGCTATTTTTAGACATGCTATTTTTAGCACATTCTAAATTTAACATTTCTTGTTGCACATTTCTCAACAAATCTAGAAAATACAAATCATTGAACTATTCAAATCTTGTAACCTAGTTAAATTGGAAGACCTCAAAAAAATTTAGAAAATACAAATTACTGAACTATTCAAATCTTGTAACCTAGTTAAATTGGAAGACCTCGATTTCTTAATGTGGAGACCACCACTGGTTCCTTTTCTAAAATTAAGTTTGGGATTTCAAGTGTTATTCATGGTAAGCATGGATAAGAAGAATAATATGGACTAATATAAATCAACCAATAACTTACTATTTTGTAAGGGTAATAGTGCTAAGGTATTAAAATGGCATGGAGTTTGGACATTTAGTTTATGGTAGGGAAAGCAACTCTAGATTATTATAAATATATTCAAGCAAATTCAATAACACCGAGGTTTACATAATTTTTTTATAAATTGAAATCTAATCTCATCTCTTCATTATATTATATAAAAGATAAATTATTTCTTAATATTAAACCTAATACATATTTTAATTATTAATATATATATGGAAAATTACAACCCATACAACACATGTTTCACAAATGGACATGTTTAAGAGAAATGGAAATAGGACAAAGCTGAACACACATTGAGCTAACCCACTCTTTTCATGAGAGACCATAACAACCTAACCCATGTCACCATACACTACGGAAGAATGGATCCAAAGATCAAAGGGGAGGAGTTTAGCATTGTGCATGGAGTATTTTACTTTATTTTAATTTTCACTATTACTTAGTACAAATGGGAAAGTATAAGGCTTGTAAATTTGTAACAATGATGTATTTTTACATAATATGAATACAGATATATCCTTTCATTTACATGAATTACTTTGTTTTGCTTTTCATTATGAAGTCATACATTGAGTACATATTGAAAAGTATAAGGCTTGTCCGTTTGTAACCATGATTTGTTTTTACATATCTTATTCATGGAATCGATGATATAAATGTGGAAATCTCTAGTCCTTTCCCTAGTGATACTTTAACAAAATATCACTTGTAATGTGGAAATCTCTAGTCCTTTCCCTAGTGATACTTTAACAAAATATCACTTGTGATAGTACAATCATGGTGGCCCTCGACAGGAATTCATGTTTGGTGACAGCCCCCATAGTAAAGCTGGTGTTGCTTGTCAAAAAGGTTAAGCATTCATGGTATTTAAACAAAGCTCTTACACTAAATAAAGAATAAGAGACGTAATCGAAAAAAGACAAAGTCTTTGACTAAATGAAAAGACGTTACCCAAGAAAGAGTTGCAGACAGAGATTCCCAATATCACAGTATGAAGTTTGAGTTAACCAGTTAAAAGAAAAATTAAAATATCCTATTTACAAAGAAATAAAACATAATAGTGAAAATGAACTATATCATTGGGATGGAATTGCAAGTGCTCTCTGTTGGTTGACAAAATCCTTAAATGGATGGGCGTTTGAAGGAGATAGAGTATAATGTAGTGGATAGAAAGAATGTTAAAGTTGGTGTTAAGTAAAGTTGTACACTAAAATAATATTACTGTTAATTTAGTAAAGTTATATATATTATATATATATATGTTGGGTTTTTTATTTAATTTTTGTTGGGAAATATGGGTTGTATAAATGATATGTATGATTTTTACTTTAAAAATAAGTTATGTTCTAGTAATATTGAGTGATAATTAGATGCGAAAATATTAAAAACAAATATATTTAAACAAGGTTAAGGTAAGGAGATTAAGGTTAAGTTAATGAGTGTATTATTGTTAAGTCTGTTTTTGTAAAAATGTTACTAGTTCAAATCCCCTATAAGTTAGCTAACAAAAAAAGGTTAAGCTAAAGGGATACCTAAGTACTTGAGATCAAGAGAGACAATCATAATCATATATTCAAAATAATCTAGGAAACACTAAAAAACTGATTAAATATATATCAATATCAAAATGCTTAGAACTCATTGTGATAGAACATAGAACAAGTATGTGTATCGTTAATTCCAAATGAAAAAGTTATATACAAAATAATTTGATTAATAAATTATCATCTTTGCTATATAAAAAACCAACTCTGAAAACAATTTTAGAGAGAAAATAGACCATTACAATGTTGAAAAAAAAATGATGATAATGTGGAGAGGAGCTACACAACTTCAATGATTATAAAGCTTTAAAAAGATTGTAAAAAATAAAAAAAATGACAATAATGTGGAGAGAAGACATACAACTTCAATGATTATAAAGCTTTTCCTTAAAAATATACAATTACAATGTTGAGAAAAATTAAAAATGACCATATTGTGGAGAGGAGGTAGACAACTTCAATTATTATAAAGCTTTAAAAAGATTGTATAAAAATTAAAAATGACAATAATGTAGAGAAAAGATAGACAACTTCAATGATTATAAACCTTTAAAAGATTACTGTATAGAAAAGGTGCCTGAGGTAGAGAAAATTAATGGTTATGAACCATGGTGAGACCAAGATTGAATGAAAAAAAACTGCAATGTTATAAATTTTAAGAATGATGAATGATAAAAAAGTAGAAAAGAGTATGTAATCTGATAGTTTAAGAATTTGTTTTAAACTAATAAAAAAATTATTGAATGTTTACTTAAAATTTATCCCGATTTGTGATGGTTGGATTTTATATAATAATAATAATAAA
>APFE031046665.1:34811-59499 GCA_000404065.3 Pinus taeda | reverse complement strand
TTCGAATCTTTGAAAGAGAAGATTAGTTCAGCTCCGGTCCTTGCATTACCAGATTTGAGACAGCCATTTGAGATATAAACCGATGCTAGTGATTATGCCATGGGTGCAGTTCTTCTACAACATCGTAAGCCTATTGCTTTTCATTCTGAAACTTTTAATGGTGCTGTTGTAAATTATCCTACCTATGATAACGAGTTGTATGCATTGGTACAAAGCATCAAAAAGTGGAAACACTATTTCATGGGAAAAGAAACTATTATACATACCGACCATCAGCCCTTACAGTACTTGCAATCACAAAGCAAGTTACAACAATCACGACACTTCAGATGGATGGGCTTCTTGCAACAGTTCCATTTGGTAATAAGGTACAAGAAAGGTACTCTGAATAAAGTCGTTGATATGCTTTCAAGGCCTATTATTGGTGCTGTTACTTTGCTTAAGAATGATTCCATTGTACATGATAGTTACATAGAACAGTATGCATCTGATGATGAATTTAAAGATGTGTATGCTAGCTTGAGTAAAGGGAATCATGTAGAGGAAAATGACTATCACATGCATAACAATTTGCTGTTTCATTTGGGAAAGTTGTGTATACCACAGGAGGAGAGAATAAATGTCATAAGAGAAGCTCATTCTTCTCTTATTGCTGGCCATTTTGGTGTAAGCAAAACAGTTGCACATCTACAGAGGTATTGCTATTGGCCTCGCATGGTAGATCTTTCAAAGGTTCATAAGAGGTTGTCATTATGGCTACAAGCAACCTAGTAAATCGGAAGCTTCGCTGTATACTCCTTGGTCGGTACCCTCTAGACCCAGGAGAGCATCTCTATGGACTTTGGTAGAGTTTGCAAAAATCTAGAAAGCAGAATATTATTTATATGTAGTAGTTGATCATTTCAGCAAAAGGTGTATACTTATGCCTGTAAGAAAACATACTGCTGAACAAATGCTGAATTATTTTTTCATCTTGTATGGATTCACTTGGTTTGCCTACTTCCATTATTAGTGGTAATGGATTCAGATTGTGGGAATTTTTGGTCCACTAGGGGAGATGATGGACACAAAGTTGAAGAAAAGTACTGCTTTCCCGCAAACAGATGGAACAACTGAAGTTGTGAACCGAACCATGTGCAACCTCTTGAGAGGATATTGCAGCAAGCATCCCAAGCTTTGGGATGAACATTTGCACTACATACAACATGCTTACAACCGTGCTAAGCACTCTTCCACAAACACCTCACCGTTTGAAGCTTATTTTGGTTACTTGCCAAAATCGCCTCTTGATTTCATTCTTGAGAAAGAAGTCGCCATTGAGGGACATAGTGATGTTGACAAAGCTCATTCTTTCATTGAAAGAATTCAGCAAACACATCAGCAAATTCAAGAACAGCTTGAGAAAAGTCAATGCAAGTACAAGGAAAGACACGACAAGCATAGAGTCGATCACAAGTTTCAAGAAGGGGATAAGGTATGGCTATACATTGGTAAGGAAAGGATGCAAGGAGAAGGTAAAAAGCTGAAGCCTATTCGTTATGGTCCATTCAAAATCCTCAAGAAGGTTGGAAATAATGCTTTTCAATTAGATTTGCCTTCCTACATGCAAATGTATTCTGTTGTTAATGTGGAGAACTTACGTTTGTATGAACCTCCTTTGATCGCTGATCATGAAAGCATTGTTCAGCTGCCATCTATAGAAGATTTCTCACTAGAATATTAGATGAGCGGAAAGAAGATACAATCCTTGACAGAAGGACACACACTTCAAGGAGGGGTAATGTAGATTATGTTCAGGTTGGTCTCAAAGGCAGCAAACCGAACAAGGCAAAGTGGATGGAGGTGGACAGAGTGAGGCTGCTGTACCCTCACATCTTTAACAGGTAGTTGAAGGCTTTTGGGGTCCAAAAGCTTCCCAATGGGGAGGCGTGATCAGGGGCTCATGTCCCAAGTGTCGAAAAATGCTCTAAAATGAAAGTGCTCAAAATTGGCTCAAACCTGAATTCTCTGATAGAGCTCATCCTCTTGATTCTGGCGCCACAAATGGTTCGAAAAACGGTCGTCGTATCTGAAAGTTATGGCAAAAACAAAATCGCCCAATAACCCTTAATTTTGAATTTTCAAAAAAAATTAAAAAAGGAACATTCCATGGAATATTCTGTTGGGACGGGCCAATCAGAGGCCACCACGTGGCAAGACCGGAGGCTGCCACGTGGCCTAGGATGACATCAGCAGACATATGGCACATATGTTAAAATTTTGTTGTGGGGTTGTGATTCGAACCCCCGACCTGCCGGTTATAACTCCTGCGACTTACCATTGAACCACAACCGTGGTCATTGAAATGTTAACGGAAAATTTGTTATTTAAAATTCAAATTGCAGGCGAGGGGGAAAATTTGGGGGGCTAGCCCCTAAGGGCCAACCCTCCCACGCCATATGACCACGCCCCTAGAACCGGGGCCAAACCAAACGACCAACATGAAATCCGATGATAACTGCAATGTGGTCACATGCAAAAATTGAGCCAGTGGTTAAGGTGTAATTGGCGGGACTTTTGGAGGTGGCGCCAAATTTGGCAGATGCCCAGATTTGGCGGAGCTCCACTAAAGTTAGCTGGAGTCCTTTTAGGGGAAACTGGCAGTTATCATTAAATGGCCATAACTTTGGCTAGGAGAGGCGGTTTTGGATGATTTTTTTTTAAATTTTTTTTTGGGTATTTTGGACGTTCTGAAGCCATTGGCATAGGTCTTTCAGCCATCAGAGGTCATTTGCACAGGTTTTGGAGCCGTGGAAGTTCTAGGAGCCACCAGGGCCTAGTATTGTGAGAATTGTTTCAGGTTACAGGTATCCAATGGAGGTGAACCAGCAGTCAATCCTGAAGGATTCATGTGTCCTGAATCCGATTTTACAGTCTATTTCACATGTAAAGACTTCTATTCAGCTGTAAATTCATTTTGAGCATTTAATTAAAATGAGCACTGACCCATTTGGGAGCCTTGGACCCAGCAGACGTAGCCCAGGAGGGGTGAACTGCTTTATCAACTTCTTTTGCATCTGTGGTTGATTTATTTTGCAGAACAAATTCATTTTGATGTGTTAAATAGTAAAAGGAAATAATTTTTCTATGCTTGAATGGATCATGAACCGCTGAAAATTTCATTTGTTTCTTTACTGCGAGACATGGGAATCTTTTAAACATGTTTTCTACTGAATTGAATACCTTGAAAACCTTTTTCAAGTAGTTTCAAATTCAGATCAAATGGTAGAGTTATAATATGGCTTCTACTTTTACAAGAATTCAATATTACTATGCTAGATAGACCTAGAAAGCAAAACACAGTAGCTGATTTCTTGTCCAGGATTCAGAATATCAAAGACGACTCTTCGGTTGAGGATAAGTTCCCTAATGAATACCTATTTTCAGTAACTGCTCAAACTCTTTGGTTTGCAGATGTTACTAACTATTTGGCTACAGGAAAGCTACCTTCACATTTATTTCCTAGAGAGAAAAGAAAGATTATTCAAAATAGTTCAAGATATTCATGGATCTCTAACAAATAGTATAAAACAAGGCCAGATCTTGTGATCAGAAGATGTATCAAGGAAGATGAAATGCCTGATATTCTTAAAGCATGTCATGATGAGCCATGTGGTGGACACTTTGCTGACAGGAGGACAACCTATAAAATCATTTCTTTAGGATATTATTGGCCATCCATATTCAAAGATGCAAAAGAATGTCAGAAGATGCAACAACTGGCAAAGGGTAGGGAAACCTGCTCCCTCAAAGGAGATGCCATTACAACCTCAGGTACTTATCGAACCCTTTAAAAAATGGGCTTTAGACTTTATTGGACCTATTAATCCTCCATCCAAGCAGAAAAAGTATATATTGGTATGTACTGATTATGTCACCAAATGGGTAGAAGCCAAAGCATTACTTTTTGCTAATGAAAATACAGTAGTTAGTTTTCTTTTTGAGGATATTTTTACTCGCTTCGGTGTTCCAAGAGAAATTATGACAAATCAGGGATCTCAATTCACATCTAGAATGATGGAGAGGCTTATGGAAGAGTACAAGATCAAGCATAGGAAATCCACTTCCTATCATCCACAAGAAAATGGTCAAGTGAAGTCCAAAAATAAAGTGATTGAAGGAATCATCACCAAGACTGTGCATCTACATAAAAGAGATTGGGCAGAAAGGATTCCTGAAGCCTTGTGGGCCTACAAAACTACATGGAGGAATACAATGGGACATACACCTTATGAACTTGTTTATGGAAAGAAAGTCTTGTTCCCCATTAAGTTCCAAGTTAAAACTTTCAAGATGGCAGTTAAGTTGGGGATGGATCTATCAGAAGCTCAAAAGCAGAGATTAGAGTAGTTGAATGAACTTGATGAAATCATATAAGAAGCAGTTCAAAGGACTAGTCTAGTTCAAAAACAAAGAGCTAAGTGGCATGAAAAGTACATCAAGTACAGAAGGTTTCAAGGAGATTGGGCATTGCTATTTGATTCTAAGTTCAAGGATTTTCAAGGTAAATTTCAAACTCATTGGCTTGGGCCATATGAGATTGAAAAAGTTTTTAGTAATGGAGCAGTAAGAATTAGAACCATAGATGAGAATTAAACTCCTCTCCTTGTGAATGGTCATAGATTGAAGATTTATCAAAAGCCAATCTCAAAGGAGGAGTTTATCAAGATCTTTCAAAATAATTCTGAAATGAAGTTAGTTAAGAAGAATCATTCTCCTCCACCAACTCAATCTTTGTTCTTTTCATCAATTTAAAAATAAATAAATAAATAATGTATAAGCTTGAAAACCATTCACTGATTGGCATCCTCATATAGAAAATACAGGGTGAAAATTAGAAGACTCTAACACCCTATATTTTCCAAGAAGAAAATGGAAAAAAAGAAGGTCCTTCATTTTATTCATGGTTTATTTCATTCCATTCCATTTTATTTCTGCAAATTTCACTCCATTTCACCACCACATTCCATTAATAAATTTTTCTTCGGTATTTTTTCATATCCACTTTTCATTTCCATTATTCCATATTTCATCCATACAGTCATTTTCTACTTTTCATCAAGTCATATTTCATTCACTGTGTTACATTCCGCAGCTGATCTGATTCCACAGTTGATTTGATTCCGCAGCTAATCCTGTTTTGCAGTCAAACCAACTCTATAGTAACAGTTGGATCATTAGCCAAAAATAAAAATAAAAAGCCAAATGCAGGTAGTGAAGGAGAAATCTTTTGAAGACACAACAACACCTAAGCACCTACAAAAGAAAACAATCAAAGATTAGCAAATGGAAAAGGTATGGTTCTAAAGGTGAGAATAAAACCTATTTCAAATAGCACTATAAAAGCATAAGTTACATAATTTGAATAATCACTACTCCTTAACATGTCATAATGCGATGTGATTGTTGTCATAACTCCACCATGCCTTCCAACTTAATGCTTAACGGTCTCATGATTTGACTCCAACTTTAACTTGTACTTTACTATACTTTCCTACTACACCTATTTAAACAACTAGTTATGGGAACGTAACTCAGTTGAATACGGCTATGTCACACATTGATTTTCCTGTTCTTCTTACTCCCACAGCCTTCTTATGAATGCAAAGCACTCAAACTTCATTCAGTTTTCGCTTCTGTGCGTGAGTAATACTTTGCCTCCACACAGACTACGTGTGCACAAGTCCTTACGTCCTCCACACTATTCCCGTGCATATGCTCTTTCTGTTTCGTATACCCTCCATACTTCATTCCACAGCCATCGATTCTCTCCACAGTTCTCTGGTATTCCATTTTTGTCCCTATAACTGCTTTGTTCCCATATAACCACCATTTACAGAGTTTCTACACAGTGAAGAAAAGCATAATAGGTTTCATTGTAAGATCAGAGCCCATAGGAGTCAAGTTTATGGAGGGATACCCTCAGTTGAAGGGGACATTCAATAAGGCTGGCTGGCTGAAGTTTATCATGAAATTCAGTGGCCATCACAAAGAAGTCACCAAAACATTTGTAAGGTATTTTGATGGGGTAGAAGTGGAAATTGGTGATATAAGGTTCTTCGTGACTGAATCTTCCATTGCAGCTACAACCGAACTTCCAAAAGATGGAGAAAGGTGATTCAAAAATAAGGAATTCGATGATGAGGCATGGAAAGTTATTCTTTGGAACCCAAGTATGGATATCTCAATTTTCAAAAGAAGAATTCCTATCTCAGCATTAAAGGATAAATGGAGTAGTTTGCTCTTGATTATTTATAAATTTATCATGTGTGAGGGTAGATATGGTTAAATGTACATGTATCACATAAGGTTGTTGATGAACTTTTTAGAAGGTGGAACCATCAATCTCCCTTACTTTCTATTTAATAGCTTAAGGAAGATGTCCACCACTGTTCAAAAGAAGATAGAAGATTTAGAACCTCACCTTTACCACCATGGTCTCATAAAAATCTTAGTTGAAAATCACTTGATGGATATAGGAGACACATGGGAAAACTTCTTGATTAGGAACTTTTTCCAAGATCCACCTGAGTTACCTGAAGGGAGTTCAGTAAAGCAGAGTAGGAGGAGGAGAACAACTCTTGCAATCCAAAATACTCCTACTAGTTGAGCAAAAGAAAACAGTGAGGAAGAACCTCTCTTTAAAACTCTGAGGTCATGAAGCAAACAAAATAGAGAGGAAAAAAAAAAAAAGTTGAAGAAATTTATCAAACTCTTGAGCCTTCATCAGAAGAGGAATAATTTCTCTCTGAGAAATTAGTCGACATTAAAGAACGGTCCAAGAAAGAAAAAGAAAAAGGGAAAAGAAGAATGTTCATAGGAGAAGAGGACATAGGCTCACAAAGTCTAAGAAGAAGCTCTAGGCTTAAAGGAAGAATGAAGAAAACACATACAAAAGAAGCCCAATTCATAGACTTGAGAGGGGATACTCCAACTCAATCACCAGATAACACCTCATTTGAGCAGAGTCCACAATATTCTCCTTCTCCTCAACTAGACTTTGAAAGAAGTCCAAGAAAAGCATCTCCAGAGATTGACCAAGCTAGGCAGCAGATCTATGATTATATTGAATCATTGAAGTAGAAGAACACAACAGCAGATCAGGGGACTTCATCTAACTAGCCAGTTACATCACAAGAAACTCTATTTCACTCATTAAAGCAAGAAATCTATGAATTAGAGGTCTTAAACAGGCATATTCAGAAGGAAAATGAAGCTTTGAAGGAACAAAACAAGCTGGAAAAAATCATTCGTGACAATACCATGCTTCATTTAGGTCTATTGCATAAGAAAAACAAAAAATTGAAGAAGAAAAATAGGAAGCTAAGCAGCGCCTTCATCAACCTTAAATATAGATTCCTTATGAGAAAGTCTAGAATGGCAGTGGAACCAAAGAGAAACAAGAAAAGGTTGGATGTTATACCCGAGGTTTCAGAGAAAATGCAATAAAAGAAGAATTATTACAATTTTGGTTGCATGAGGACATGCGACAACTTCACAATGGGGGTATGTTGAGTCCCAAAATTGCCTCTTTTTCAAGCAATTTCTTCATCCTTCTTCCTTTTTTTTCCCATGCCAATGCATCCTAAACCATCAAAATCCATTGCATGTTGCTTCCAGGAGTACATTTTAGTGATTTCAAGTTATATTATTATGTGTGTTATTTGGATAGGGTTTTGTTTTTTAGCTACAGAATGTAGCCACTTTCCGCAACTAACCAGCATTTCTGCAACCATCTCCATACTTTTGCAGGTTACAGCTATTGAGAAGGAACGAGCCACATGGGTAGCTAAGGAAATGTCAGTACATCAATAGAGTCATATTCGTTTGATTAAATTCTAGGAGAAAGACCCCGGTTAAAGGGAAGTCAACGGAGAAGTCCTATAGCAGTTACAACTCTGTTTTGGCACTCAAATGAGTCTGAGGCATGTTTTTGAAGCTAAGGATTCATTTTCCACCTACATAACCATATCTAACATCCATATTCAAAGATTTACTGTTTATGCCAACTAGAGACTAAATTCCTAGATGCACGACCTGTTCACGTGTCTGTTGTGGAAGATTTTCCTCTTAGAAAAAGTTATGAATTTTTCCTATAAATTCCAGCATTTGGAACACCGAACTAGTTAATGTTTCATTGTTGAAGTAGTGTGATTTCCATTTGTAATCAAGAGACATATAGTCCTCTATTCTTATATACAAAAACTCTGTTTTATTATATGGCTACCTGCGTGTGAAGTAAATTTGCGTTGCTAGTCCAAGGCCGTGCAAAGGGCCCCTACGTGGTTGAGGTTCTGTGTATTTACATTTATTGTTTTTCTTTCATTCAGCTATATATTTCTTGTGTTTTCATTTATGTCCATAATCGTTCTAACATTTTATATATTGCAACTTTTATTGCTTATTTTTACTAACCCTGATAAGTGCATTTCAGTATCATAGTAGTTCTTTAATTTCTTTTATGCTCGAGCTTCTTAGCTGTAGTTTTGAAATTGTATTAAGTAACATCTTTAGACTCACTTCTTCTGCTGTCTTTTAGTTTTCAAGTTCAAGTTGTTTTATGCTTTTTAGGATAGTCACTTATTACATAAGTGCATGTTTTCGTAACCTTTCGTTGATGGTTTACCCTCAAACTAATTGGTGAAATATGGAGTTTATGAATGAGATCTTCTTGTTGTTCAATACCTTTTCCTTCTTAGTTGTTAGAAAATTATATATATTACGGAGCAATGGAACACATAAAATATTGCAGAAATATAAACACAGAAAACGCACAAAACAAGAGAGACAGATATACATGGTTCACCCAGTTTGGGCTACGTCCACCCCGAACAGCCAGTCCTTCCTTTCTATTATCCAGCAAAATGAAGAGACACAACCTACAGCAAATCCGCTGTAATATTCTCTGTCTTCTCTCACAGTCTCACCTCTCTGTTTCTCGCTCACACAGAATACACATCTATCTCACAGCCTCAAATACAATGCCCTCATACAAAGAGAGGGGTTGCCTTCTAGGGAAAAAAACCCTAAACTAAACATAAGTTCTACCATCAGATCATCCGCCTAATGAACGGCCCAGATTGACTAGAAATTACTATACTTTTACAAGGCAATTTTACAGCTGTTTTTAGCTTCAGGGGCGCTGCCCCCGAAACACCCCGCCAGGGGGGGGCTCCCAAAGGTTGCAGCCGCCCCCCCTGGACCCCCTCTGCAGCGAATATTTTACAGGCAGCATTGCTGCCCCCATTTTGAACTGGGGTCCAATGTGGCGGTACTTTTGAATATAGAAGATAATCAGGCTCCACACCCAACATGGAAAACCATGCAGAGCAGGTAGCCTAGGCTTGCTTTGGAAAACTGCGTAGGTCATCCTGGCGACAACCACTATCTAATGAAATTTTGTAGATCTATCTCTCAGTAACTACAAGAAAAGGTGACATGTTGCATCACTCTCAAGGAGTTGAGGAGAAGGAGCAAGAAACTAGTTTATGATTGGGACCTCATGTAAACTTCGTCGGATGCATGATCATCTCGAGGGTAAGTAGGGTAAGTAAAGAATATATTTTGAAGTACATCTCTTAGTGAAGCTTGAAGGACTACTTGTCATTTTCATATCATTATGTCTTCAATAACATGCATGTTTGCAAGCACAAAATTATTTCATGTGTTTCCCCTACGTTTCTTGCTTCCGTTTCTCTTGTTTGACCAACTTTCTTCTTTGGCATGTTGATTTCTATGTCACTCTTGCGAGTTTGTTCTAGAAATTTTAAAGGTTTGTCTTTTGGTGCATGAGTTTCTTTCGCTTTGTGAACATCAATCGCACTCACACATAAAGTTGTAAACATTGTCGCACAAGTGTCATCACGGTTATTCGAAGATCTATCTCAAATGTCGCACTTGTAGCTCTTAACCTTTGAGTTAGTCCCACTGAGCACTTGATTTTATTGTTGTTTTGAGGTGTCTTTTCATTGATTCATGCTAAGTGTGTGATCAAAATGTCATCTATACACAAGTACACTTGCTTTCACACTTAGTCATTTCCCGCAAATCTGTCAACCGGACAACCCTTCGTCAACCGAACTTGATCTTGGTGACCTTGCACTGCTGCCTAGAACTATGCAGAGCTTGAGGCTGTCCTCTGGGTAGCCTACACTACGCAATTCTAGAAATGAGCCAGCTGTCTAACTCCTAAAACTGCATAGAAGTTGTCCCAAAAGTTGATCCAGTCTTTGCTTTCTACAAGACCTCCCATCAAGCCTCCCACTGGTCAACCAAAGAAAGAACTGAAGTTGTGACCTTGGGTTGTATTGAGCTCCATAATTGCACAAAGATATCCTTCCCTGGCCATCTTCTCTGCGCTGCAGCCAACCTAGGAATTGCGTAGAGTTTTCATGCCCTGCCAGCCCTTCTTCCCCATTCTACAACTAGCTCAGGAATTACACAGAGTTGTCCTGTCATTCCCTTCCTTCTTGCTCTACAACCAACTCATGAATTGTGTAGAGCTCTCTGGGCCCAAACTCTCTCAGGATTACGCAGTTTTGGTCAACATTTTCCGCAGCCTGACCTTGTGCTCCTTGGAAAACTGCACAGATTTTTATGCGAGTGCCTCATGCTGCCTGCACTATCTTTCCCAGAGAAATTGCGCAGATACCAACTGGATGACTTTCTTGGTGCTCGCCTAGAAAATTGCACAGATTGGCTCAATAGCTCCCCAACAAGTTGCTTGTCCTTCCTCCCAGAAATTGTGTAATTCTGCCTCCCAGCTGGGTTTTTCCCTGCAGTTGTCACTGCTGTCTCAAATTGCAAAACTCTGTCTCCCAGTGACATCTGTGTAGTTTTTCTCGATAGTGCTTCGGAGCCTCATATCCCGACCTGTGTTGTGCTCTCTACAGTCGGAGTGCCTTGTTCCTCTCCCAGCAACCTGCACCGAAATGGAAACTAATGCATCATGTTAGACTAAGATATTTTTGGATTTGATGTCGTCTCGTCATGGGTGATTGTAGGAATAGGTACATTGATGAAACATGACGTGATGGTGAACAAGATGGAAAAGAGGTGCATTCGATAAGACTTTCTCACGATCAAACGAACACATGAAGCACATTGAGCAAGTGAGCGAAGGGGACACATTCACATGCACTTGCAAGCAAAGACCAAGACCATCTAAGACCCCACACACTTTGCCATGCAGAGGTGAAGACATGTTACACCGAGAGCATATCATCACTCAACAGCACAACAATTTCAATATGGACACCATAGTCAGCCATTACATGTCAGCAATGTCATGTCGATTTGTGTCATGAGTTGTCTCGGATGCATCACTACTATGGGCCATACTTGTTGTAATCAATGTAATATAAAGTGGAAGTCCAAGAGACCCACATATGAAGTCGAAGAGTCACGTCAGCTGAAAAGTCATAGGAATTCAAATAGTCATGAGGGAAGTCGAAGAGTCACAATGGTCAGTTATCCCCCTTTGGCTATATATACCCCCTCATTGTATGAGCAAAGGACTTTTCACCTTGGCTCCTACCACATAGCCTTGGGAGACTGTAGTCTATTATTTCAGGAGTGAGGAGTGGCTCCAATGTACCACTAATGGGACTAGTGATGTATGATATACAAATGTGTCTTTCATCTTTTGCTTAATTCAAAATCCTGTCTCAGGCCAACACATTTTAACGCATGTTTTGTATCTGTTTGTAAGACTATTCTTTAAACGTTTGTAATGCATGTTTTCTTAACATCTACTAAGATAATTGAACTACTTTGGTTATTTTAGTACTCATATTGTTGAAGATGTGTTGTATTGTTTATCACTGTTGTCCCATCTGTGTGGACTACTTTGCCAGACATTAGACATACCATCTTTGTGTTTTCTTGGTTTTAATTACTACCACCCCTGTGTGGACTATTTTGTTGGACGATGTACATGTTTTCCCTTGAACTTTGGTTTTCATGACTGTTGCATCCACTGCGGACTATTCTGCTGGATGCCGGATAGATCCTTGGTGTTGTTCGCATATGTTTCTTCCTGGGTTGGGACTATTCCCTCTCACCAAGAGTCTCACTTTACCTTCCCCCTTTTGACAGTAAGAGAACCCAAACATAGAGTTACATTAAGCACTCACCAGGCACACTCACCTCACTTTCTTGAAGTTACAAGCATAACACTGTCGTGTGCTGAACAACAAGAGCTAAGGCAAATCCCTAATATAATGGCAATCAGGACATCGTACTGGATGGGACTCCTACACCAAACTGTGTGAGGTCTAGTTGGGACTTCATACCGGGGAGATCCCCTTAATGTTGGAGGGTCCAACACTGTCAACACCTCTCTAGTCTCATACCCGAGACATCTCATAACTTACCCCAATTTCTTTTTTAATCATAATTTGAATTTATTTATTTCTAAATTCAAGTTTTTTCATAAAATTTTAATGGTTGCAAAGTAATTTTTTTTTTCAAGTATATTTCTTTTGTAAGTTAAGACATGCTACCTTGCTAAGGAAACCCTTTATGCTATTGGGACTCAGACGATTGCAAAGTATGCTTTGAATTTGTTTATTTTTGATCAGGGTCTCATGTCCCAAGTGTCGTAAAATGCTCAAAAATTAAAGTGCTCAGAACCGGTTCAAACTTGAACGACTGGAAAGAGCTCGTCCTCCTAATTTCGGTGTCACAAGCGGTTCGAAAAACAGTCTCCGTATGCAGAAGTTATGCCAAAAACAAAATAGCCCAATGACTCTTAATTTTTGAATTTTTTTCAAAAAAATTAAAAAAAGAATATTCCATATAATATTCTTTGGAATATTCCCTTCTTTTGGGCAGCGAATGGCAAGATTCCACGTGGCAAGCCCGGAGGCCACCATGTGGCCCAGGGTGACATCAACATTATGGGTGCGTATGTTTAAAATTTTGGGCAAATCGTGGTTTGAACCCACAACCTCACGTACCCAAACATTCCACCTTACCAATGCTCTACATGGGCAGGGCTTGTTATGGAAGCAGAACAAAGTTTATTTGAGTTTTAAAATTACTTTGGGCGGGGCCCGAAGGGGGCCAGCCACTAAGGGCCAACCCCCATACCATATGACCATCTGCCCAGAACCACGAGCCTCACACTAACTACCGGCTCCATACAATGGTTACCACGTTTTATATAACATGTTCACATTACCACCAAACGCGGGAGTTAAACAAACAATTCAACCAAAAATTCGGCTCAAACTCCGAGGTAAACCCAAAACCGTCGGGAACGTTCACATGCGCATTGAAAGCCACTAACAGTTAGCTGGCAGTCACGGTCAGTATGGCAGCATAAATGGCGGAGCACTCCAAAAATGGCGGAATTTCCATATTTAGTGGGGTTATCTGGTAGTTAGCCAGTTTTATTTGGATTTTTTCTAGGACAAACTTGCAGTTGGGAGTAAATGGCCATAACTTTGGCTAGGAAAGGCGGTTTTGGACGAATTGTTTTTTGATTTTGGGTCTCTTCGACCTTCTAAAGCCATTGGCATAGGTTTTACAGCCATATGAAGTCATTTGTAGAGGTTTTAGCATCGTGGAAGTTCTAGGAGCCACTAGGGCCCAGTATTGTGAGAGCTGTATAGGGTTGCAGGTACCCATTGGAGGTGAACCAGTAGTCAATCCTAAAGGATTCGAGTGTTCTAAATCCGTTTTTACAGTCTATTCCACCTGTAGAGGCTTTTATTCAGCTGTATATTCATTTTGAGCATTTAATTAAAACGAGGACAGGCCCATTTGGGATCCTTGGACCCAACAGATGTAGCCCAGGAGGGGTGAACTGCTTTACCAACTTCTTTTGCATCTGTGGTTGATTTATTTTGCCGAACAAATTCGTTTTAGTGTGTTAAACAGTAAAAGGAAATAATTCTGCTATACTTAAATGGGTCATGAACAACTGAAAATTTCATTTGTTTTTTTTACTGCAAGACATGGACATCTTTTAAACATGTATGTTACTGAATTGAATACCTTGCAAACCATTTACAAGTAGTTTCAAATTTAGATCAATTTCTAAGTCACATTTATTCATAAAAAATTAATGGTTGCTTAAGAATGAAAGTATGCTTTAAAATCATAGTAAATAATCTAATAGGATAAAGATAATGGTTATTCAATAATGAGAGTAATCATAATTTTAATCTACTTATTGTTATTTTATTTAATTAATAAAATAATTAGTCTATTATGTGGAATTCTATTTTTCTCCTACTGGTGTGGGTAAGAGAACTTTCTTGCCTTAAGGGAAAAAAACAAAAGAAATGAGCTCCTCACAATTCATGAAAATAGTAAAAAAATGATTTTTTTGTGATAAATAATTGCCTATTTGATATTTTAAAATTAATATAAAGCATAGATATATCTTTTAAGGTTAAGTGATTATTGAAAAATTTACGAAGACAAAACACAAAAAAAAAATTGGTTTTATACTCACAACAAAAAAATGTAATAAGGCATATGTGATCTACTAGATATTAAGAAGCTAAGATATTAAATAGAATTATTTAACATTGTATTTATATGCTAAAAAGGAAGTGAGAGAAGTGCTCCAAGATCACCATCATTATGTTAGTAAGGTTGGTTGTGTGACATATATTTGGAAAACTAAATTGAATATGAGTATAATATGGAAATCATAGTTTCATTGACTTAAAATGTCAAAAAAAGTTGGTACGGTGACAAATATTTGCAAAGCTAAATTGAATGTGAATATAATATGGAAATATATAGAAAGCACTTTTCATCTTCAACCCTCCTAGGATTTCCAAGTGACAGACTCTTTCATCTCATGGATTGCCAAGTGATTTAATTATGGTCACTTTGATTTTGTCAATATTATAGTCATATCCACCTTGGAGCAAAAATATTGGAGAATTCTAAGTTGCTTGCCAACATTGTAATGGTTCCTTGTCAAAAAATGAATATGGTTACCATAAAAGAAAATAGTTATGACAGTACTAGTAAACTTGGGGGCAACACAAATTGCATCATCCAAACGCTTCTAACTTATCAATCATATATTCCAATATTTATAACAATTAATTAAAAATACAAAAGTAAATAATAAAAAATATTAGTTATACTATCATTAAATCATACCAATGCAATTAAATAAAGCAAAAAAGAATTAATTAAAAATATTATAAATCTGAAATTTAATTATATTTAAATTTAAATTTAAATGGCATAAATTATATTAAAAAACCAATAAAAATTAATTTACATAAAAAAGAAATTGAAAAAATAATTATAATATAAAAGATAAATTTAAAATAAAATTACATTTAATTAATATAATTAAATGGAAAATTATAATAAAATTACAATTACAAAAATATATATTAAATTCAATTCAATTTAAATGAAAAATTATGATAAAATTGAAGTTACAAAAATATATAATATATTCTATTCTATTCAATTGTTTTAGTACACCATAGTTGCTCCACTTGTAACAATATATAAAGAGTGAGATTACATTTTTTTCAGGAAAATTTGCTCCTCACATTGCTATTTTACAAGTAAACCACTTGTAATTACAAACCTCACATAATAACCATTACCATTTGCAATTACCAACTTGAAACAAACCACCATTACCATTTGCAATTACCAACTTCAAATAAACAAGAACATATATAAATTACAAATATAAATAAATACAATCCCATCCATAGAGGGTTATTGTTCAATGAGGTTATTTCAGAGATCCACGTCATCCAGCGAGTGGCATTTCTATTTCCCTTGATGGATCAATGTCAACTGTTGGGGAGTTGAGATCCATAGGGCGTTCCAGTGTTCCTGTAATTGGATGGACATGGCCGTGTTTGCTAAATGCCTCGTTGGTTTCTCTCTTATACACATAAAACCGGGAAACGATTAGGAAGAAAATAATATTTATCAAACTGAGAATAGCCATGAAGGCATAATAGTAGTACATACGGGATGCATTCAGATTGTTTAGAATCCAGCTGCTGTGCCCCTTCCGTCCGCTAACCCTAGTTGTACCTTTCAACAGAAAAGTAGTGAGAAACCCTCCGAACCCTAGAGTACTAGCATAAAGTGCAGTCCCTATGCTTTGCATGCTCTCAGGGGCTTGATCATAAAAGAATTCTATCTTTCCCACTTCAATGAAGGCTTCTGCCATACCTCCCAACACAAACTGAGGAAGCAAAATGAAAACTGTGAGGGGGGATATTGCCTTTGGTTTGTCTTCAAGACCATGTGCTTTCACAAAACTAATCCTTTTTACATCTGTTATGGATGCCACTGCCATGGTTATCATGTGGATGAAGAGGCCAATACCAATCCTCTGTAGGATTGTGATGCCTCTAGGATTTCCTGTGAATCTTCTAAAAATCTTTACCAGTACTCTGTCATAAATTATAACAGTCAGCAACATTGACAATGCGAAAAATGTTGTGAGGGAACCTGCAGGGATCTCAAAGTGATGGCCCATATGCCTATCTAGTGTTGTTCCTTGCTTTATGAATAGTGTGGATACATGGGGAATCATGGTGCTTGGTATGAATAGAGAAACCCAAATTGGGACTAATCTTATCATAAGCTTGGTTTCTTCTACTTGAGTTACTGAGCACAACTTCCATCGACTAGACGAGCCATCCTTTGTTGCGGCTTTGTCCAAAAACCTGTAAACGTAAAAGAATAAAAATTAATTTTTATTCTTCTTTAACCCACTCTAGAGCTTTATCTACTAATTATAAAAAATAAAAATAAAAATAAAAAAACCATTTCTTCTTTAACCCACTGTAGGGCTTTATCTACTAGTGATCATGGGTTGCAGAAAGTAATTCAAGCTGAAAATGAAAATTAAAGATGGCTAAACTCACCTCAATGTCTGGGTATGAGAAATGGGGAACCTTCCTTTAGCAACATACTCTTTGGGGTCAACCTCATAAAATTGGTCGGGATCCGAAGGTACCTTCACTTTCCATTTACGAACTGCTGCAACAATTACCTGCGCCATACGATTGAATGGATTCCCATTCTGAGGTTTGTGTCTGTAAAATGGAGTGCCTATTAAGAATAGGACGACAGATATGATCAATCCGACCGTGGGAATAGCATAACCCACAGAGAATCCCACACGGTCCTGGATATATATCAGAAAACTATCTGCAAACAGCATCCCCAGAAACACACTGAATATCCACCAATTGAAGAAAGAGGCCTTCTGAAGCTTCTCCTTGGGATCAAATTCATCAAACTGATCTGCACCGATGGTGGAGATATTGGGCTTTGTACCGCCGGTGCCCACAGCAAGAATGTACAAAGCAAAGTAGAAAATTCCAACTTCAAGACTCGAAGCTGGCTCACATGGGGTGGACGCCGAGTTGCACTCTGGGGGTCTCAGAGATCGCAATGAGACGGCTAAAGTCAATAATATCATTCCCTGGATCAAGTACAACAAAATCCCACATGAAAATGGCAATCCTTTCTATAAATTTCATTGAAAGTGCTCAGACTGTTTGCTTGCAATTTATGTAATTATACAACAAAGGTTTTCCATATAACCAATTCAACCAGAGTGATTATTTTTTATCTCTGAAATGATATTTCACAGTTTTTATTAAAAGATTTAGTCGTAACTAGTAATCAGTCTCATTAATTAAATCAAATCAGTGACTGAGATTGAGATGTGTATAAGAAGGATATTGTTATATAAATGGTAGATTTTTGAAATATTTTAGAATTTGATGATTATGAGAGTTTAAATCATTTATCTCTTTGTTTAGAAATTTTTGGCAAACTCATATAAAGAATTTTTTTTGTCTACTCGTTTGGAACCAACTAATGTGGTTCATAGTCTCCTGACCATAAATCACACTGATTGGTTCGAAAAGCGTCGACAAAATTTCTAAACAATATTATGAATCACAGAAATCTAAATTCCTTAATTGACCTCTTTCTCAATCATCTGAAATATTCTTTAAATTTACAATTAACCTAATAAAAATACGCTCTGGTGCATATAATTTCAACATCTACCAGAGATAATAAATTTGGAGATTCAGTATCTATGAAATCTAAAACACTTAATTAATCAAACGAAAACCGGAAGTCTTTAGTCAAGGGAAACTATGGAAGAAAGCAGAGAGACGAGTTGCAGACCAGTATATAAACAAATGAAAACACTGTGAATGTCCAATAGCGTCCCCAGTGAGTGTCTGCAATATATGCGCCGATGACAGGGGTGATCCAAACTGTACCAGACCAGTTAGCGACATTCGATGACGAGCTCACAGTTCCTTCATGCAGCTTAGTTGTTAGGTAAATCACCAAATTGGAGGCAATTCCATAGTAAGCCATCCTTTCGAAGACCTCATAAGCTGTAATATTTAAACACCAGCATCCGTCAATCTCCCAGAAATCCATTACAAATTCTCAGCAAGAAAATAATCACAAATTACAAATAATTTAATTTCTAAGCATCAATAACTCATTACTCTTTCAAATGAAGTGAATTTTCGATTTTTTTTTAATATTAGATAATAAAGAAATTAGGGTGATTTTTATTTATATATATTGAATTCCAAAATATTGTCAAAATTTATCATTGATAAAACCTTCTATCTTACTGAACACACTTATCTATATATATTAAATTCCAAAATATTTCTAAAATTTACCGTTAATAAAATTTTCTTACCAACTACGAAAGAACAAGCCTTCCATCTTCCAGTCTTGGACCTGAGAACTGGCCTGCCTTTGAGGTCGACGGAGCCATCCATGGCGATTAAACCTTGGGACTCCATGTTACGGCTCTGTTGGCGTTCATATCCAGCCATGTTACGGCTCTGTTGGCGTTCATATCCAGCCATTGCTGGATGCTCAGAGCCTTAGACTGATGAGCCTCTGATCTTTGATGAATGATTGTTGCTCAAGCTCTCAACTATTAGTTCTTATTTATAGAGACCCATGTGCTCCTAGCTACGCTCTCCAATATTCCAGCTACACACGCACGTTCTCGCCTTGGGTGGGATATTCAGCACTGGCCTACATTCGAAAATAGCGGCGATAATTTCATGATTCGCGGGCCTATGTATATCCATCAACTGATATAATCGGAAATAATAGTTTGGAATCATCAGACTCGGTCAACCCTTCGCCACCCTCCACTATTACGTCAATTTGCTTATTCTTTATACCGTCTTGTTTCACTTTATTATTTTTTAATATCATGATATAATAAGGTTGTTAAATTAATATTGTTATATTATTAAATGTTGATATATGGTAAAGATTTTTATATGTTAAACAGATTAAGATTACTATTAAAAATTTATTTTTAATTTAAAAATATGTGTTTCTTTTTGAGAAGTCATAGGTTCAAAATTAGAGAAATAGAGTAGGTATGTTTTTGTAGACTTAGCAATTAAATAGTTACGCGGAGGTGAGTGCCTTATCACATAAACAAGGAGCCTCATACACTAATTTATACACTAATTTAGTGTCTCACTTAGTTGTGACCTTAAAATTAGATAATAATAATAATAATATTAATTTTTAATATGAAATGGTGTATAATAATAAAATCATGCCAATGGCATTAAGGAAGATGGAAATTGATTTAAAAATTGATATTAGAAAGGAATTATATTAAATATAAGTAAATATTAAATTTAAAAAGTAATATTTGATAGACAATATTCTAGTAGGTTTAATATCTATTTTGTACAAATATGTTAATTTAAAGTTAAACATATTAATAGCGATTTAGCAAAAGTTTAGAGGTGAGGTAGTTGGTGGTGCTTACAACTTTATAATAATGAGTTAAACATGTCTTTTAGAATTGAACCAAATAAAAATAGAACATACCATGGTCTTAATCACTCGATACTAACAATTGTGATAACTACAACAATAATCTAATTTTAAGATCATAATCAAATTAAATATTAAATTAATATAGGGGATCAATCTGATTTATAAAACATACCCATTTTTAAATAACAATTTGATTATTAAAGTCTGCTCTTGCTAAAATCATAGGATCTTAGTATACCCGATCTACAGGTGGTTGGTTATACTCTTGGTGTTATAGTGGCAGCTATGAGGTTTGATCCCGGGTCTCCCCTGGATCAAGCTTTTGATACTAACGATTCACCATGTTGCTATAAAAAAATAAAAATATATATATATTACTAAAACATTAAATACTTTACCCTTTTTAGTATTAAATAAGCTTATTATGAAGAATATTATTTTTAAATTATCATATTAACTTATTAAAATATACTAAAACATACTTACTCTACCTTCTTTGAATTTGAAAGGATAACATTTTAAGAAAAATAAACCCATTTAAACCCAAAATAAACCCATTTAAATTATCAAATATGATTAATACATACACAATGGGTCAAAACATACTCCCCACACCTGCGCCCATTATTCTAAATCAGATCATGGTTGTTTATCTAGGATAATTGGTAACTGGTGAGAGTTATCCTGAACAGACCTAGAGTATGTTATCCTGAACAGACCGAGGATCAAATCTCACTGGCTGTGGCACAATAGCAAGAAACTTATGCCTCCTCAACAAGAGCGGAGACGTCTATGGGGTCGCCTACTCTTCTAGCCAAGACACAAGAAGTCAAATATATACTCGTCCTCTATGGGGTCGCCTACTCTTCTAACCAAGACACAACAGATCAAATATATACTCAATGAGATT
Organism: Pinus taeda; assembly: GCA_000404065.3. Lineage (NCBI taxonomy): Eukaryota > Viridiplantae > Streptophyta > Pinopsida > Pinales > Pinaceae > Pinus > Pinus taeda. Next base: position 38,732 of record APFE031046665.1, on the reverse strand, counting down.
TTGAACCCTCATTTCATGAGTTTCACCCAGCAAAACTCACTGCTAAACCCCATAGTTTAAAGTGTCTTTATCTCTATCTTTGTTGAGTGACGAACGGACATCCTCATAATTTAATTCACCCATAGATAATCGGTAAGCCATTGTAAATTGAGTTGTGCCACCTGTCATACAAATAAACTATTTTTACTATTTATTTAATTCTTTATTCACCAAGAACACAGAGGTTGGATGTGTATGTATTTACTAAATGATTATCTTTATGGATTCGTCCGAACATATATTTTGGACTTTGTATTCGCACCTATCCCGGTTTGATTTTATTTTGCAGATCTTTTCCAAGCTAAAAGGCGACGACCCTTTAGTTTGGTAAGACATAGGCTATTCGGATGATACTTTTTTTATTTTATAATGTAATAATAAACTATTTTTATTTTAAATATTATAATTATAAGATGGTCATTATTTTTAATAAAAATAGTTATGTTTTTTTTAAATTAATAAATAATAAAAAAATCGATGATGGAAAAATTATTTATATTTTTGAAAATAATAATAATAATTGTATTATATAAAATTAATTAAATTAAATTAAAAATATTAAAATTAAATTGTAATGTTAAGATATTATATTATAAATATTTTTTTAAATTGAATGCCAATTGTAATTGAAAAATGAGGTTTTTGATTTATTTTTTTAAAATATATATTAAATTTTTTATATTTTTGTTTTAATAGAGATTGGTGTTAGAATATATGTTTCTAGTTATGTTGGTGTATTATTCAAATTCTTCTGGATTTGTTTTTAGGAAATTTTAAATTAATTAATAATTTAAAAAAATCACAATTTTCACTCAAATATATGTCAAATTTGATAATAAAAAAAAACAAACACGGAAATTACTTTATATTATTATAATAATATTTATTATTTTTGGAATAAAAATACTTTCTAAATAATAATAAATTTTAAATTATTAATTCTATTATATATTATTTTTAAATTTCTTGTCGTTTTATCTCTTGCTATGTGTGAATTGTGCATATGGACATGGTTATAAGTCAACAAAGTTAATGCTTGAAGCTATAATACCTTACTTTTAGTTATAAGGTATTGTGCAAAGCTATTATAAGTCAAGTTATGTATGGTAGAGATCAATCACATAATTAGTGTATGTCAAAGATATTTATATTATAAATATTTTTAAATTGAAATGCAATTTGTAATTGAAAAATTAGTTTTTGATTTAGTTTTTAAAATAATTAAATATATTTAATTTTTTCAATATATTTTTGTTTTTAATGGAGAACGTGTTAGAAAATTGTTTGACGTATGCTGGTGTATATTCAATTTTGTGATTTTTTTAGGAAATTAAATTAATTAATATATTTAAAAAATTCACAATTTTCACTCAAAATATATGTCCAAATTTTGATTAAAAAATAAACAAAACCAAAATGACTTTAATATTAATTAAATTAAATATTTAGTTATTTTTGGAAAAAATAACTTTCAAATTATATTAAATTAAAATTATTAATTCTATTTATATTATTTTAAATTTCTTGTCGTTTTATCTCTTGCTATGTGTGAATTGTGCAGATGGACATGGTTATAAGTCAACAAAGTTAATGCTTGAAGCTATAATTTTAAGGTATTGTGCAAAGCTAATTATAACTCAAGTTATGTATGGTAGAGATCAATCACATAATTAGTATATTTGGTTAAGTTATTGTTAATAATTTTGATAAGAATTAGTTATAATTATATGATTATTAACCATTTTTATATTAAATTTATAATATATTTGTTTAAGTTATTTAATGAATGTTGATTAAGAATTAGTTTAGTTATATGGTTATTAACAAATTTTATATTAAATTAAGTAAATATAAACATAATCATAGATTAGAGAAGTAAGAATTTGAAAATAGAATTTGAAAACTCTACCTAGTATTATTAATTTTTGATCATAAAATTTTAATTAAAAAAATTTAATATATAAACATATTCCTCTCCTCTTTATCTTAGAGATCAACCATTTGATCATAAAATCAAAATTTTAGTTAAAAAAAATATTAATATATAAATGTGCTAGATAGCTAATCCTCACGATTAACCTCGGGTCAGTTTGGGTAGTTATTGGAGTCCAAGAACTTTCGAGAACTAATCTAATTGTTTCCTATATGTATTTATATGTACAACATATACATATTTTTTTATGACTGATTAATATACATTTTATTTGGTTTCAAGTCTCGTGTGTTCTATAGTGGTATCAGAGCGGGTGAGATGCTCTCTTCGTGGTATCAGAGTGGGTGAGATGCTCTCTTGAATGAGAGCATGGTTAATTTTCTCTATCAAATAGAATGAATCTGAGACTTCAGAGGTTAATTTGAATGTTATCAGAGCCTTGGTTGAGCTGTTTCTAAACTCCATGTATGTGTTTGAAGTCTATGACATAAAGGAGACACAGAACATGAAGGTTGTGAGGATAGTTGAACGCAACATAAGGTTAGCCCAGTAGGACACCCCAACTATTGACTCTTTGTAATTTTTATAACTTTTCGTCATAATGAAAGAAGATTGGAGAAATTCAATGGTATAAAGTTTTTTTTAACATATTCTTGGAAGTTAGAATACATGTTGGAGTTTTGAGTGCTTGTTGTTCTCAATAAAAAAATGTCAAGATTGAGTTGAATGCCAATAATTGTTGGATTGTTTGTTAAAAGTATCGGTTTTATGCACCAAAGGGCTGCTTGTTATTTTAATTTTGGAGTCTTTATTTGCATTTATTGCGTCAAAAGTGAGATTACTTATAATGAAATTTCTGAAAGATAGTATTTTCATTCACACTAAAATCTACAGTAAAATGTCTCAAGGATAGTATTTGCATTTACGACAGTAAGAAAAGTTTAATCATAGTAAGTAAAGTTTCTGAAGGATAATATTTACATTTACTGCAAAGATTTTTGAAGGATACAAAGTTTTTACTTAAGGATTTAAGGATACTTAAAATGAAAGATAATTTTCTTGTTGTCCTAGATTTTAGAAAAGAGATTTTGTTAGTTTATATATTCGGTGGATGTAGATTGCAATCGGTAGATGTAGATTGCAACTGACTGTGAAGGGGACTATGAGATTTGCAAGTAACTGAGTATGCGAAGCTTCCAGCAGAGAGAGGTATAAGCATGGAAGAAATATTCACATTAAATTATGGTGAACTTTGAAAATTATGTAAATAATAATTTCTAATGTGAAAGCTAATTTTTGAGAAAGATGTGAAATTTTTCTTTAAATTGAGAAAGGAATAAAAAATACCTAGGAGTAAATTTTTCTTTAAATTGAGAAAGGAATAAAAAATACCTAGGAGTAAGGAGTAACTATCTGGATGCCGCCATAATTTTCACACGTAAAATCCACTATTAAAAGGATTAAAGTCAACCAACAAACTTTGGAGGCAAGATAAAAGATAATTTTTATGTGAAGTAAAAAAAAACAAACAAACAAAAAAACAAAAACTTTACTTAAAAGGAGACAAGATAAAAGAAGTGGTAAGGCTTGCTCCTTCCTTCTCTTATTTTCATTAAACGTGGTAATTTCTGGCAATGACATTAAGTTTTGTTTTTGTTTTTGTTGAAGTTTAAATAACAAAGTTTATGGACATAAAATCAAGAAGGGAAAATGACATTGTGGTTAGTGAAGATTATATAGTTATTTGATCTATTGAAGGTCTCAAGTTCAAATATTTATAGAGACAATTTTGAAAGGTATTTTTTTTAAAGCTAATTGTGAGAGATTTTTGGAGGTAGAGTTTATGGATATAAAGTGAAGAAGAGAAAATGACATTGTGGTTGCTGAAGTTTATATAGTTATTTGGTCTATTGAAGGTCTCAAGTTCAAATTTTTATAGAGACAATTTT